>VYZQ01011365.1:0-19339 GCA_013400655.1 Mystacornis crossleyi
AACTGTCTCTGAAGAATTGCTTTAATATACACAGTTTGACTTGACACCACTACATAAACACTCTCCCAAAACAAATCCTGGAAGTTAGTAGTCCCAGTATTTTATCTTGCTTGCATAGGTTGAGGTTCATAACTGAAAGAGCTCTTTCGGACACCCAGAATACTGACGCTGTCTTCACCCTGAAGAATGGAAATGAATGGTGGACACTGATGCTTTCCCACATACCTACACTATATAGGGAAATGGAGTGTGGTGAGGGGGCTTTGTAGCAGTAACCACATAGCAGGTAAACTCTATGGCAGTCTGCATCTCGCTCTGAGAAGAGCAAACAACAGTATTTCAGGTAGAAGCTCATAAAAGCCTGTACCCTTACAGGTATGATGTTTATTCAGGGTACTTTCAAATATCTTTGGAATTGTTTATGCAAGCCAACATTTCTTTACTTAGCTGAAGGTCATGTATGACAAGAATTTGCTAAAAATTTGATGTTGCCAGGAAGGTACTGCATCAAAATCAAAGGGAAACTTAACCTTTTGCAAAATTACACAACTAGATGTAAATAACTCATACAGAAGCAACGCTAATTACTTTGCAGGCAGTCAAAGATTAACATGTCTGGTTTCACCATTGCCTTTCCTGTACTGCCCTGTCCTTAGCTGCCTGTCTTGTGTGCAGGGTGCAGCAGAAACCTCAGGCTACAGAATGGCAGGGACAAGTCACTAAAATCCATATGGTAATATACATTTTCAGCAGGAACAAGGTGGAGGTCTGTCAAGCAGCTCTCGGTCTGATACTTGTCAGTCTCTCACTGAAATGGAAACTCCTAGGAATCTAAAATCATGACAGCCTTCATGATGATTTAAAGGTATGACAGTAGTGTATTATAGCAAACACATGGGGAGTACATCCAAGGTTGTTTAACAAGCAGAGACCTTGCCTGAGTATTTGCATATGTGTGAACATTCCACTAGCGAATTAGATGTTATGTTTTAAGAACATAAATATGGTAAAATGCAATGGAAAAAGGTTAATAAGTATGTTAATCTGTGAATATATGCCATTTTAGAGTGGTGCTATAATTTTCTGTATATTTGTACACAATCTGACTCTGAGCAAGATAGTTAATTTTGATCTGCTGGAGCAACTGAAATTTTAAATTATTACAAATCTTCATTTTTCCATTTATTTGTTATCATGCAGCCTATTTACTGAGCTCAGAGTATGGTTTCTCCAGGGCTTGTTGAAGCCTTGAGGATATATTTTTTGGGAAGTGGCACAGCTAATTTTCCCCTTACCATGCATCCTTGCATTGTTTCTACACAGGGCTCTGTTTTTCCCCAGGAAAGACTGAGAGTAACTCTGCTTTTCACTGCTTTGGGCATCATCTTGTAAAGTGGGGCTTGACTAAAGAACCGCAGCCCTGTGGTTAATAATACGTGGTGCCTTTGTGACTGCGGGCACTGCCACGTGTTCACATAACTTCTGGCGATGCGATATGAACAAGACTGATTCCATGTTCCCCCACTAGCAAAAAGCATAAGAACTATTCATTTACTGCAGTTTAAAGAGGGAGAGAGGTGGCAGCAAGAAACCTGTCAGTAGTAAGTGCCCTGGTGTGGGTGCCCAGAGGTGGTGACACTGCTTGTTCCTTGTCATGGCCACTGCCTGCTGTGGGTGGTTTGCAATTTATGCCTGGAGGTGTGCAGGGAAGTGTGTATTCCACACAGCTGCTTCGCCCGGTCATCACTTTGGCTTGGGGAGCTAGTGTTGCATTACTTATAGTATTTTACCATTTTTAAGCTTCTTTTAAGAACAGTAGGGACTAAGACATGTATTAAAAAACAGCCAGAGAGAGCTTGTAGTTTTGAAATCAGAGTGTTTACTGCTAGACAAATTTTCCCTTTGGAGAGACCTACTTTAGAAGTGGATGACATTTTACAAAAGCAAAGGCCTGCAGCTTTTTGAAGATCAAGCCTCCTTATATATTTAGTGATAAAAACATCAAAAATGTGAGCCTTAAACTATATGGAGCATTAGGGTAGGAAGGCACTGAGTGCTTAAACTTAGAGCTATTTATTCTACCATTTATTTGAGCAGAGAGGTAATAAAACTGTCAAATATTTAATTCTTTTTATACTTTTAAACGAAATATTACCAATGTGGTGGTTACTCCTCATTGTTAAAATAAGACTTGATACCCAACATTACAAATATACACTAACACCTTGGACTGGTATGATTTACAGTGACTGAGGTTCATGAAAAACTGATCTTTAACTCCCACTAAGATGGCACAGGCATCCTCAGTCATAACAGGGCCTCTGTGAAAGTACGTGAAATATGCACAGATGAACAAACTTGAGTTTTTAATGAAAGAAGATTGAAACTGAATTTGTGGCTCTTTCCCTCAGTCAAAGCAACTAGTCTTTTTTTCTTGTCCGAAGGGGGAAAAAATTACCAACTTTGCTACTCTCTGATATCTGAATTAATGACTTACAGCATTCTGAAGGAAAGAAAATCTCTCTTACGTTAACACAAAACTTTGTACTCATAAAAATTAGGGTGAAAGACGCCATCTCTGTCAGAGATTCATTTATTTGAATAAAGTTGCAGAGGCCCTTGCCTGGCCAGGGGACGGTGTTGATCATTTGATTTAATATCTGTATACTCTGTGGAACCTGGACATAATCTCTCTGCTTGTTTAAGGGACTCTGTAACAGAATTTGCATCACTACCATGTTTCCACGGAAATCAGATTAATTGAATTTCATGTTTGTGTGAGCTTCATCCTGCTAGGCAATTGAATCCCCTTTGATTAAGATTTCTACTTATCTTTTGTTTATATTTTTAAAGGTTGTGAAGAAATGGCTTATGTAGGAAAGGAAAACTAGAAAAAGTTAAGAAATAATTATCCTACACTTTTGCTTTATATAGCTGTTAGACTGTATATAAAGTGTTTCAGGTATTCTTTCCTACTCCAAATTACTTTTTTTGAAAAACAAAAATCCAGCTCTTCTTTGTGGACTACACTTCAGGTGTAGCAGACCCTTTAAAATTTCTAGGAGCATTTGCTAGTGGATTGCATAGTTTTTCATGATGGGGCGCTTTTTTCCCTCTTCGTTCCACAAAGTCATGTGGAAACATCCCAGGCAGTTTCATTCTGCATAGAGGAAAGAGGTCATATGTGGCAAAAATCCGTGGAAGTCTCACAAAACAGCATAAGAAACCAAACTTATGAAGGCTCCAGGTAATAGCTTCAAAAATGACCTCTGAACTTGGCATACAGTTATTGCAGGTATCATGTCAAGACCTGAGTTGCTCTTTGGATACCCGCAAAAAAGGTGTATCACAGCAGCGTGCCTCAGCTCCACTGCTTCATTATTTGTGAGACTTGGGCTAGTAAGCTTAGAGCTAGTTTAGATATTTTTAGACTACATTTGTTAAACCGCTTGAAATGTTTGCTTGAGTTTATCCAAAAAGGAGAGCTGTTATTTGATAAAAAGTGACCCCTTCTATGGGGAAGGAACATCTGATACCATAAATCTTTTTAATTTAGCAAGCACAAGAAATCACACTAAGTAGAAATTTGGTATTAAAGAACTGAGACTGGAAAACAGATGACTGTAACTAATTATTGGAAGGTCTCAAATAACAGGAGAAGAAATAACCTAAAAGCAGAAAGGCAAACAGAGAATTTGTTCAAAATAGCTATTCAGGCCTCAAATATGCACCTTGGTTAAGAAACACTTCCTTTCGTACCCAAATAAAACTTTGAGCATCTCTAAAGCAGCTGTAATTAAGTATTGCTGGGTGTTTTGCCTTTGTCTCGTATATCTGGGAAAAAAATTAAAAACAAAACTTATCCCCCAAATAGAAGAATTTGAAAGAACTCTGAGATTCTGTCAAATTAACTGAGTACTTAATAATATAATTTTAAAACTCAGGGGGGAGCAAGAGATAGAAAGGCTGAAAATACTGAAGTACTCATCTGAGCACTTTATGCTTGAACACTTTTTTCTTCTGAAAGCTCTGAAAATCAATCAAAAGGAGTAAATATCTCCCAACATAAATGATCTTTCTATTTTATTTTGTTTCATTTTTTTGATTAAACAAACATGCATGGGTTATCCATCAAAAATATATTGGTTTTGAGGGAAGAGTTCTTGTACCAAAAAAAGTGTTGCTTGACCAAAACTGAGCAAGATTCATTTTGGCCTTTCTGCACGTAGAGATAGGGATCACAGGAGGTTCCTCTAAAACAACTTTTGTTCCCTCTGAAATAACTGATCTTCATTGCAGCTGACACAGTCCTCCCTTGCTGCCATTTATATCTCGTGGACCCAGCAGGTCTCCAGAGGAGGGGCTGCCCTGCAGCACGGCCTTTGTAGTAATTGACATTTATTGCAGGGTCACCATTTCTTTAGCATTCATTACAGACACTGATTAGAGAGGGTGATGAAGATTTTGCTGGAGATCAAAGCCCATCTTGGACTGGGGAAAAAAAAACTCAAAACATGCAAAGTAGCATTTTAAATGGATGCATCATTTAATCTGTTCGCTGCTGATGTTTTCATACACATGGTGTAGTGGTATTAGATTCAGAAGGTGTATCAGAGGCTTTAATTTGCTTCAGTTCTGGTCTAATAGGCATACAGACACCAGAGGATTCTGAAATACTGAGCTCAGAGGTACTCTGACAAACCTTTGTACTCATAATAACAAGAGCTGGTGTGAGCTTATACAATTTAAAACTAATTGCCCAGCCAACATGCTCATTACCATATTGATGCAGTTCATAAATCAAAGCCCTGCCTATTCAAGCTGTTTACCAGTCTTGCATTAAGCAGCACATTTCAACTGAGAAATGTAGCATGTTGCCAAAACACTGCAGAAACTTTATAAGACTGAGAGGAGTGCAAACCTGGGGAGCTGAAGTGCCACAAACCTGGCACTAAAGTGCTTGTTCTTGTTTGTTTTCTGAGTATGTTCTGATCTAGCCTTGAAAGTTTCCCTAATAACATACTGGAGCACAGAAAAAGGGCCTTAAGCAACAGGAAGCTGCTGGCAAATTTTATCAATTTGGCTTCCTACAGCAGCTTCTTTGCTTAACCAGGAGACTAACACACACTTCTTTTTGGAACCAATGCAGTACTTACGCCAGCTCAATTGAGGTGCATACATTAAGAATGCAGGCTTTTTACATAGGGAAAGGAGAAATTGAGGTTCTTAACTAGGAATCCTAAATTACTCATCAAAATTAGGTGCCTGAAGTTAAATTCTTTGAATAGCCTACCAAGGAATCTGAAAGTACAATTCACCTGCCTATACAAGTGCCTACCTGCAGGTGCCGAGCAGTGCCCCTAAGATGCCCTGCTGTCCTACGACATCCACACAGCAGCTATGTCAGAGGAGTTGGAGGAGATTCGCACCTCTCTGAGCTGGCAGCTGAAGGCCAAGTGGGCTAGTTTAACACGTCTGAAAGGGCATTAGAAGCCTATGTTTAGGCAGTTGAATTTTCCTGTTTTTCCTTCAGGTAATCAGCCCAGCTGGCTCAGGCATCAGAAACAATCAGGTCTTGTAAGCAGGATTAATGAACTTGGGCACGGTTCAGAAGCTACAGGGGTCCGGCTGCTTCCCACTCTCCACACTGGCTGGTTTCAGACCAACTGAAGCGGTTCTTACCCAAACACCAGTGTCCTGTGAGCTATTTTTCTCTCTCTACTTTGCTCAGAAAGCAGCAAGAGATATGTATTTTATGGGTTTCTCCTGGAATGAGTGTAGTAGCTCCTGGTGGCTGCTGGGGCATCTCTCCCACTGTACCAGGCTTTCATCCCTGTGTTGGCCATGGCCACAAGTGACAAGGACAGAGGGTGCAGGAACAAGAGTCAAGGCATCAAGATTACTTCAAAGATCAGGACCAGGACTTGAAATTTAACCTTTTTATGTAAAGGAAGCTTGAAGCAGAAGCACTGCACTTAAGAGTTACTGAAGGGTGTTGGAGCTGTTGGGGGAATTTAATAGATTATGGGAAAATCAGGAGCTTGGAGGGGTGTAGGGGGTTACACTAAGATTATTTGTTTATCCCTGTCTAAGAGAACCCAGTTCAGGGGAAAAAGGGCACACATATCTAATGAAATGTAACTCTCTTCTATAAACAATATTAGCAGAAAGAGTTCATCCTATTAAAACAAGTGCTGATCTTCAGTCATGATGCCTGATGAAGTCTCAGTCTCTTATGTTCTTTGTGTAAATGCAATCATGACAATTATTAAATAAAACATTTTTTATGGATGGAAAATATGATGTGATTAAGACAAAGCTTTAGTGATAAAGAAATTTGAATTCCAGCTTACAACTCTTCTGCTGGCTGTGTGGCCATGGTAGATGCAAGCATCCAACTCCTTATATGCAGACTGTGGATAATATTGGTTAAAAGTGAAATTAATCTGAACTGATACTTTCTCACGAAGGCACCCAAGACAGTGATATGTTTATCAGAGAGGGAAATAAATTTAAAGAACTTAATTTCTTTCATTTTAAGGAGTTATGAACCATACAAAAACAGACCGTACCAGCCTCTGACCCTGTGAAATGCCAAAATAACTGCTTTTGGCTGCTAGTGGGTGTCACAGGTTCAGCAGAGATTTCTCAGAGGGATATGTGCAATTTTGGAAGACATTTGCAGACTGTTGTGAAGGAGAATTTTTTGCTGATAAACAATTTTGAATAGAGAAGAGCTAAACACAAAAAAACCCAAAACCAAGCTGCTCGTTATTTACCTAACTTGTAGAGTGAGAAGGGGTTGTCTTATGTAATTTCTCTTTCAGGAGCGTAAAAAGAAATATATATGAATAGAACTATGTATATGTTATCCTAGACATCCTCCAATATGAAAAAAAATTGGTCCTTCCAGTTTCTTTCCACTTGTGCAAAATGAAGATTAATTTCCAAACAGTCCATTGAGCATGCCATGAACATATATAATGGAATTCACTTTAGAGGCTGAAGGAACAGGGGTGATATTTAAACTGGAAGGAGAAGCAGCTCATACCTGTGTGTCTTTGCTTGCAGAAAGGCTGTTTCCTGACTTTGGTGAGGATTGGCACCTTAGATAAAGACCTGGGATCTTACCAATGTAACGATCATCAGCCGAAGGGACACAGACATTTTTTTCTATGTGGTTTATCCAGTGTTATTTTCAAAATATTTATCAGGTGTTGGTTCATTTTGGAGCTTGTGTTTATGAACAATATCCATGTATGTCTGGCTGCTCTTCCTGTTGCACACAGATTGCACCGACCATATAAAAACAAAGCCAAAGTATTCTAGGGAAATGTCTTTACATCGGGTTTAATTTCTCAAGTAATTCAGAGTGTAATCTTAGATCACTCAAAATTGCCTTCTAAAGCATGTAGTCAAACAACCTCTGGCCAGTATCTCATCAGGAGACTGATGATACATTTCATACGTGTAAGACAAGGTACATGAGGAAGAACAGGGATTACAAAAGTAATTGAATGCAATAGTAAAAGATGCCTACTGGCAGAAGGAAAGACATTTCCTTCTTTGAAGGAAAGACATTTCCTTCTTTGAAGGAAAGACATTTCCTTCTTTGAAGGAAAGACATTTCCTTCTTTGAAGGAAAGACATTTCCTTCTTTGAAGGAAAGACATTTCCTTCTTTGAAGGAAAGACATTTCCTTCTTTGAAGGAAAGACATTTCCTTCTTTGAAGGAAAGACATTTCCTTCTTTGAAGGAAAGACATTTCCTTCTTTGAAGGAAAGACATTTCCTTCTTTGAAGGAAAGACATTTCCTTCTTTGAAGGAAAGACATTTCCTTCTTTGAAGGAAAGACATTTCCTTCTTTGAAGGAAAGACATTTCCTTCTTTGCAGCACAGACATTTCATTCTTTGAAGATACGGTACTGCTGATCACACATTCCAGCTTTTGGTTTTGCTCAGGATTGTAACCATGCTATTCATGGCTGCACAGAGGAGAAATATTTGCAAAATCAAGGCCCACTTTATGTAAACTAACTAGAACTAAACATTGCCCATGGATCTAGGGTCTTAGGAAGGGCAATAATCATACTGCAGAGGGTATTTTCTCACTTTATTTGCAGCTACCACGTGGTGTAAGGTGACAATGACAGTGCCTTTGGAAATGCTGGTTTAGACAGCAATACAATTGAGTCAGCACACTGGGAAGATGTTAGTGCCTCAGCTGGATTAAACTCAGCCTCAGGCTCAGCAAGTAGCACAAAATGTGTCAGTGATTCCTCTCATAGCAGTCTTTCCTCCTATATACTCCAAGTAGGTCCAGATGTAAATAAATTGCTGACATTGCTGTGTTGGTTAAGAGGGTGCTTGGAAAAGAGCACATCTGCCACCAACAGTTATATCTAAGATAAAAATGAATGTAAGCACTATTAAATTAACAAAGTGTCTCTTTATCATTGTTGTGTACTGCTTTTGAGAAGATATTTTACTTTCCTTAGCAATGAGAATTGAGCTTCTGACACAGTGGAGGTGGGAGCAGTGATGGCAAAGCTGGTAGTAAGACCTGGTAGTGCAGCTGTCCTGGGATAATGAACACTTCTGAGCTGAGACAAGCCTCACTAAACTGTCAGATAAAGTAATTCCTGAAAAATGGTTGCCTCAAGATGTGGCTTCATTTGCTGACTGACTCATTCATAACTATGCCAAATTCCTTGCTGAATAAAATACTGCTTAACTTCAGTGAAGGCAATCAGGAGCACGAGGTGTAAGAGAAACCAGCCTCTCAGTGCCGCCTCCTTCACTCACTGAAATGAGTCAGGATGGACGTAGATGTGGCAGCATCTGTGCCAAGTATCTGTGCCTGGATATCTCAAGGGGAAAAATGTAATATACAGCTATGAGCCTGAGTACATGAATACATCCATTACACGAGTAGAAGGGCATTGCAGCTTTTCCATTTTTGCTGTTTGCTCTAATCAAAAGCAATATAGAAAAATACATCCAAAATTAAGCTATAACTCAGAGATTTCTCATCCCATATTTCCAGTGACAATACATCCTTCTCCTTTCCAGGCTAGATTTGCAAATAACTGATTTATAATCACATTCAGAAACTCATGTGTCCAGTAACTTGCACTACAGCTACATTTCGCAGTGTATGCAGAAGTCTATCTGCAAGCTATGATTCTATTAATATATATAAAAGGGAAGACTTGTAAAGCTTTAGCAGCAAATGTAGGTCTTGACGAAACATAGGCAAAAGATAATTAGAATTTGCAAGTGACATGGAAAGCTAATTTTGGTACGCCTTTACACTGGCTTTATACTACATCAAAAGGCATTTCACTGCCTACCCTTTCAAAATCTGACAGCATCCAAAGTAGAGCAGTGGGAACCTGACTCCAGGTGCTCCAGGTGATGAAGAAAAGCACAATGTTAAGGTCTGGCATAATGTGAAGAATGAGGTCATGCGGTATTTTTAGAAGTGCCTGGTGTTCCTCTGAAACATGCTCTTACTCTCTCTTTTTATTTTTTTCCTTCCCTCTCCTTTTTTTTCTGTCTTTTTCTGGGAATAATTCGGCCAGTGCTTGCAGAAGGCTGTTTTCGCCCCAGGGATTCTCACGCATACTTCTGTTGACAGAGTTCTCGTGCAGCAATGAAGCTGAAATGTCTTTTGTTAAGGACCTGCTCACTTCTTTTTCTGTTCTGCCCCAATACTTGCAGGATCTTTTGGCTACTCACACAGTTCCTGTTGTTACGCTCATGGAAATTACTGAATTGAAAAATATGGGGTTACCTTGCAAAACAGGTAAAATTATTGTCAGGAAAAATTCCTAATCTCATCATTTTCTCTTAGTCTATGTCTCTCGCATTCTCTTGCCTTGTTTGCTTAATTTTTCAGGGGAAGATTGTATTAGTCAATAGAAAATACTAAGCAAAATCATTGTGAAAGGGAAAAAAATGCACTAGTGGCTGAGAGGTAGAAACCTTTTATTTTAGATGAGTGGTGTACTTTTCCAGCCAAGATCAGGAGTTGATTTGCTGGTTTACTATGTCAGTTCAGATTTAAATCAAATTTAAACTGAAAAAGTTACACATATTCACATGCTCTATAAAGCCAAAATAAATAATGGGCATTGAAATGCACTAATTTAAGCCATGTTTGAAAAGCTGTTTTGGGTGACTTGCTGTTAGAATAACCCCAAGAAATAAATCATAATAATTTGATTTCAGGCAAAGGGGAATCAAGCCAGTAGAGCATGATCCACAGAAGTTGATTTGTGAGGCTGCACTTACACACTTATGTGTGCCAGACCATATGAGAACTTCCCTTCCACGGCACGTCACTAGCTATATCACAAATCTGTATTAATTTACTGCTGATTTGTAAAGAGATTCCTTTATAAATAACATTCTATTTGTAAGTTTTAAACTCACATGTATAAACAACTGAAGTAGTTACACTCAGATATGCATTTCACATTTAATTTAAAAAAATCCTGTTGCCATGAGTGTTGCTTTTTAATTTTTTTCCTCTTGCTATTGCTGCTTGGAGTCAGTTCTGGTTGGACAGTCACCTGTGGAAGCCCTGTATTCCCCTTTTATCTGAAAAACATACATATACTTTCATTATTCCACATCCTTACCTACCAGTAGAGCTAATGCTACAGTATATATTTAGAATTACATATGCATATGAAAATAATCTCCCTATTTATAAAGTCTTGAAGACCTTTTCAAGAAAGATTATTAGTTATCAGGACTTGTGTGTGCATACATTCATCACTGTGGTGAGAATTACATTATTTTGCAGGACTGTCTTAGAGGCTTTTTGCAACATGTACAGATTTAGGTCTTGAATGTTCAGAGCACTCTGAGTTACAAATTTTGCTACAGGCAGGATTTCTAAATTCTCTGCTTTGCCAAGAATGCTCCATTTTTAGGAGCTAGAAATTTCTATGTATAACTCTTTATAAATATGGAATTTAATATTATACATAAAAGGCTGGGCTTTTTTCTAGTCACTGTTAGATTGAGTAAAGAGACACATTGCACAGGATGAACAAGGGTAAACTGACATTCTCTCTTCTCACCACTTCCTCCTCAGAGATTTCTTGCCATACTTGCACAAAACCAGCCTGCTTTTGCACACTTGATTTGTTCCAGTCTCATCCCAGGAAAATTAAGAGTACAATAGAATAAGCAAATCTAGTAAACAGAAAAACTCTTTCATGATTTTTGCAACTAAACTGTAAAAATTACAGCTTTACATCATATCCTGTAAAACCCAAAACTCATTTGAGAGAAATAACTTAGTAAAGTTTTAAGAGAAGTTGAGTATTGATTTTAAATGTTAGTAATATAGAGTTATATAGAGAGATAATGAAAAACACAATATTTTGGATGATAATTCATGTTTGGGAGTCTAAAGCATCATCCTAAAGTAATAGAAATAAAAAATACATAATTCACTTATCCCGTGCATGCCTATTGCGGAATTTGATGTACATGGCAGAAACTGATGTACAGGAAGTTCCACCTAAATATGAGGAAGAACTTCTTTATTGTGCAACTGACTAGAACAGATTGCCCAGAGGGGTTGTGGAATCGCCCTCACCAGAGTTATTCAAGAAGTGTCTGGACGCATTTCTGCATCGTGTGCTCCTCCTCCTCCTGCTTGTGCAGGGAGGTGACCAGATGACCCCCTGTGATCCCCTCCAACACGAATCATCCTGTGATCCTGTGAATCTCTGTAACTGCTTCTGGAGAACTTTTTGCTAAATGTTGGGTTTATTACAGCAAAGATGTTACTATGAACACAAAGGTGTATTTCCGCAGATGTTATCACAGCAGATCCTGCTTGGCAGCATTACCAGAACTAAAGAGGGTCCAGGAAATGGGCCAAGGATGGGAAGAAAAAGTGACAATAAGAAGGGGTGAAGACTGGGAAAGAGAATCTCTGGAGGAGACCTGGAGACCTGAGCACTGCTACTTCTTCTGGAACTACCATCAGATGAAGAACGGGACAGCCACCAGCAGCAGTGGCTGGTGGACACAACCCACCCTCTCACCTGATGTGGGCAGCGAGGCCAAAGCTCTTTTGCTGCACTTTGGGCAGTCTACTAGAACAGGCAGATCTTTTGGGTTTATAGCTGGTTTTGTGTGGTGGGAGTGTGGGTGCTGGCAGCGTGCCTTCTTCCAGGGTGCTGGGTGTCAGGGACTCAGAAGCCAAAGTGATGGCTCAAAGTGAAGCACAAATAATAATTACCTGAAATGGCAGGAGCCTTTTTCACTGTGCCCACAATGTACAAGTTATTGTGTGAAATGTTAGTTATTCCAATCATCCCATCTAAAACTGGGAATGTGTTTTGTTTTTCAAAGACATTGTGCTCAATTAGTTCTCCCACTGTTATGCAAGAACCAAGGGTGTTCAGCACTTCCAGAAGTGAAGTCAATTCGGTGTAGGTGACTAACCTGAAGCACCTGAGGAAATGAGGGCTTAGAAGTAGGTTTCTCATTCACACATCGACAATGTAATTGTCTATCTGTTAGTCTATCTGTAATCTGTTATTATTGTGTACCCCAGATAGGGGCTGAGATTCTTCTTGGCTTTATTTGTCCCTCTAAAGGCAGAATGACTGGTGTAAGCTTTTTGTCTAAACATCCTCCATAGTTTTGTATTAGGCAGTCAAGACAGGAGGAAGACTCATCCCACGTCAAAAAAGGTAAACAAGATAAGTGAGAGAATTTACCTTCTGGAAGCATTTTTCTCTCTCCACTGACTCCAGCAGGAGGTTAGGCAGTTTACAACAATGTCTGACATTTAAATAGCTATCAATAGCTGAGAGGAGGCCTACATAAACAGTGTGTACCTGCATGCTCACATCTATTACAGCTGCAGTTCAAACAACAAAGGCAATCCAATAAATCCAAATTTTCTGGATGTGTAATTGCATTCTTTCTATTACCAAATGTATGCCTGTAACAGTAAAATATACACTAAGTAGCACTAAGATATGCCTAGCTGGTGTGCTTTGCTCAGTTTATGGCACATGCAGTGACAGGCACATCACATGCCAGCATCTTGCTTTGCTTGCTTCCCACTTTGACAGTCACAGTGCTGCCTTCTGACACGTCTTCCTCATCACTGACAGGTTTGCCACATACATCAAAGGCTCAAGTTTCTCTTTTTATTTTGAAAAGCTTCTGTTCTGCTTTGCTTTCTCACAGATGGAGTACTGAAACAATAATTAAAATAAATACTATCAATATTCAATCAGTCACAAGAAGTAAATGACATGTACGGGTAAATGCAAGCTATTCAGTGATTCAGGATCATTTCTTCAGCTGCTCCCTTCTCCCGGTGCACTGGAGGTGCAGTGCCTAGATGTGAGCACAGACATTAAACTTTTAAAGCAGACAAGGGCAACTCCAGTGTAGTACTGAAGCTCTCTGTTAATTTTAGCCTCCTCCCTTTTCTTTTCAAATCTCTTGGAAATGGGCAGGTGCTGCACTGCATTGGCAATTCACGGAATTCAAGATATAGAAAATCATACCTGTACTGACATCTTCCTCTTCTCTGTCTATTTTCCCTATGACATTTCCCTATGTTTTGTTCCTTAGTCTTTCCGATGACATTTTAGTAGCTTTATCAGAGCAGTGTAAAAGTTGCCAGTGATTTAATAGACAAGGAAGATACAGTGAACAGAGGCATGTTTAGATAACAAGCATATATTTAACATCACTTTAAATTATTCTGAACCATTGTGTCAATAATCAACTTAGTCATTAATGAAAAAACATTTCTGCATTTGCCATTTCTTTCCCAGTCTCTAAGCAAAACAAGTCAAGATTCTTACGTTTTAGGTTTATTTAATCTGCAAACATGTAACATTTTTGAAGAGGCATAAGTAAATCTGAAGTAAATTTGATATGGACATTTCATGTTTCAGGATTACTTTTGCTGATGCACTCCATTGCAAGCATGTTGCCATTAATTTTTTTTCTTTTTTCAGGAGCTGAGAGGATTCAGATGTTTTGTATGAGAATGCAGGCATTAATGATGACTGTGTGATCATGGTTTTGGAAAACTAAGAATATATTTCCTGGCTACATATGCAGATTTATTTTTCTTAAGAAAAGGAAGAATGAAGTAATTTTGGTCTCTGATGGATGAAACCCATTGGAATGGAAACTGACATCCATGAAGAAGAACAGGGCTCACCTTATCTTACACCTATCAAGCGCCTGGGGACTCCAAAGGAAGCAAAGTATGAGGAATACCAAAGAAAAATAGAAAATCAGGCAAGCCCATATGAATTTCAGAATGTGTTACTGGAACCTGAGATGAGCTCGCTGTCTATGTCATCCTTACTGGGTCACAATGAGACATCCTTACAACTTAGCATGGCTGCAGGGCATGCCAGTGCCACCAGCCAGCCTGAGACAAAGCACCTTTGTGAAGAATTATCCTGTTCTACAAGGCACACGCCAAAGGAAGATCCTTTAAACCTTCCCATGCACACAGAGTGGCCAGTCCTTACAGGAAAAAGTTCAGACAAGAAACCAGCAGCAAATCATGAGATCAGAGTCATAAAACACAAATCAAGTGCTATCACATTTTCTGATTTCGGATTTTTATCACATGAAGCTGATACTAAGCTCCGTATTTGTGAGGCAGGAGAAGCAGATGATTTTTCTCCTGAAGAGGAAGAAGGAGATAACAGAGGTGATGATGATACATTTATGGAACTGCCACTCTATGAGGCATTTTTCAAAGGTCTTCAGAGAAGGAATGTTTCTCAAAGAAAGCAAGCTAAACATGAACTTAATAAATATCAGCACATCTGTCATTTAGAAGACTGCAATAATCATTCTGAAAAGGCATTGAAGGACCATGACAAGGAAGCAAAACACATGGAACTGGAGGTAATACAAGCTACTCTTTAGTTTCAAGTGTGTTTTAAATAAGTGGTGTCATTTAAGACTGGTTACAGGAAAAAAGGGAGTTGTGTAAATTGTTGTAGGGTGATAATTAAGGTGATTTACAAAATTAAGAACCTAAACCTACAGTAAAAGTATACTAGGTTTTTTCAGTAGACAAATCTTACTTCAGATTGACCACACTTCTATTAGCCTGAACTTTAAACTTTGGTTTTCTTTTTTACTTTTTTTTTTAAATAATGGGAACATTGGCTCCATTTCCGGTATTCCTACGAGGTCATATATCACGCCATGTACAGCATACTGTCTGAGGACTGTTCCAAAGGAATAGAACTCACATTTAGTCTTGGAGCAGAATATATTTCTTCATGCTGAAAAATGGGCTTTTGGTGTGGTGGCACTGTAGCACTGAGCCACATAAACCACAGCACTGTTTCCACTTAATAACTGTTTTCTGTACTATTGTTTAATTAAAAAAATGTGGAGGACAAGTTAAAAACTGGTATATAATAATTTTTTTGGTTGGTTGGGTTTTTCTGGGTTTTTTTTGTGTCTGTGCTGTTATACATCATGATCCTCTAGAGATCAGTGGCCAAAATGAAAACAGAAGATTCAGGACAAAATTAAAAACCCTGTGTAATAAAAATCATGCAACTATATATAACCTTTCCAGAAAACAAAGGTAGAGTAAATTAACTTTTGTTATTGGAACTGGAGGAACAGAAGCCTCCCAGTTGAATTGTCACTAGCCTGGGGAATAAGCACGGTTTCCTCCCTGCTCCCAGCCACTGAAAAACCAAATGACTGGAGCTAAACATGTTTATCATTGGAGAAGTTCAGTTCTAGTACAAAAATATGAAGTGACTCCAAACAGTGGGAAAAAACAAACCCTCGGAATTCCAATGTTCCTGACCTTGCGGCACAAATTGATCTTAACCTGCAGGTCAGGCATAACTTTCCTTCCTCTCTCTTCTCCTTCCTCAAGCTTTTGAAGGTTATTTTCCATGTAAATCTGCTCTATGCCTTGAAAACCAGGCTGTAGTCCTAGTCTTTTACCCAGTGTGTTTTATTTTATTTTGACTGCAGTTCTCCTTTTACTTCTAGTGCTTATCACACAGAGTTGCTTCACTGATTTCTGATTAAATGAAAGGAAGCAGAATTTGGACTATACTTTCCCATTTAGATCAACACTACAGTGTACAACACTTAATTGCCTCTCTCCTATAGTGCTAATCTATGTCCAGTTTGGGTTGACTAATTCTGCCCTTAACTGAGTGGGAGTTTTGTGCTGAATTTCATACATATCCCAACTTCCCTGCAGAAACCCATCAGCACACGAAGAAATAAGCCAGATTTTTAGAAATTTTTCTCAGCAGATAATATTGGAAGATCAAGGCCCAAAGATGCCCAAGGACCAAGTGCAGCTTTTAATGCAATACTGACCCTGGTTCTTGTGACACATGGTTTATTAAGTAATTGCTTTGTTAGTCTAACCTAAGCCAAGTCTTACTTCCTCATTTACTCAGAAACATTCACATTAATGAAAATAATATATCTCAAAATGGATGCACAATATCCTTTGGATTCTCTTTACTGAAGGTCATTCCCATAGCTAAAAGGGAGAGGCCAGGAGATGTTGTCATTTAGTTTACTTTATGTCTATGCCATAAAATAAACTCAAGGATCCAGCTTGTAGCGNCATGTCATTGTCAAGTTACTTATTTCTATTGTTTAGAAATGGTGTTGGGGAGAAATGTCTTTCTAGTGGAAAGAAATGAAATAAATAAAGACAGCACAGGGTAAAAATCCTGCCAAGAGCAACAGCTACTGCTAAACCTTAAACTTAAAAACCATATAATAAACAGATTACTTTGACCATACAGACACAGACCATCTCACACGGCACTCTGCACCAGATCCTGGCTAAATCCTTGCTACTGGAGTTCACAGTGAAATTGTGTTTAATATCTACCCTGCAGGGGCGTTCCTGGCCAGAGGGACTTGTTAGTGACTGCAAACCTCCTATTTTAGGTCTAGAAAGGAGGAAAGGCTGTCACCTTCTCCAAGATGGAAGCGCTGGCCCTTGCAGGCAGTCACCATAAGCAGAGTCAGTGTCCCAATCTCCCCTTAAATAGCTGTTACACGCATTTAGGTGACAACTGTTGAACTTCTTGCTTCATTCCAATTAATAAGTAGACACAAATCTTCAAGTGCACTGAACAGTAAACAAGTAGAGGGAACATGGAAAAAAATCAACTTGTGTATGCTGCCAACTCTATGTCAAGTGGAAGAAACTGCTGAAAACAATTCATATAATGATGCCCTTTAACAAAATCTTTCCTTTTTTTCCAAAGGCATACAGCTTGTGCCTCTTCTGAGTGGTACAAGATAAATGATACTTCTGTTCAATTTATGAATTCAGCATGCTCCCTGAGTTTCCACCCTTAGAGCAATTCCACATATACTTCCTGTGCTTTCTCATAAAATCTAAATTCGGCAATCTGTTTTTCTTTGTCAGGAGTCTGTAATCAGCAGTACATTTAATGCCCAAACAGAGTTCTGCCCAAATACTTAGGCTAATGGTTGGACAAAATGTTCTTAAAGGTTCTTTCCAACCTAAATCTAGGATTATTTGGTTAATTCTGTCCCGAGATTCTTTTGCAGATCTGAAGTGGCACCTTCAGTCATTTTTCCTTGCTTGTTTAACTTCAAGTCTTCATATCAAACTTGATAGGGTGTTTGTGCATGCAGCCATCTCTGCTTACAGGGGCAATAAATTATTCAAAATTGCTCCTGAAACATAAGATTTTTCTAGACTGTCATTTCTTCAAGCCATACTGAGCAGGACATGGCTGATGGCCGTGTTTAACCAGGAACTATTATTCAACTTTCCATCAGTAAGTTTATCCTATCCTTATGCAGTCTGAAAACAGTATGTGTTACTTGCAGAAGCAGCATTTCAGGCAAGTAAAAAATTGAAGATATTTGACAGATATTAGGCAACAAAAAAGTATTATGAAATCATACCCTTGACAGTGTGAATTGTCATGGATCTGCTCTCACCTCAGGGATTGTATAGAAATCCTTGGCTGCTGTATAGAAATTGTATTGTATGAATAAATTAGAAATAGAAACTGTATAGGATTGTATAGAAATTTGGCTGCTGCAAAGAGACAAGCATAGTCCTACCAACACAGCAGCAAACTTTCTCGGGCAATTTCAAATAGTCTCTTACAGCAGCCCATATTAGCCATTGGAACAGCCAAAACTGTTTCTGTTGCTGTCGACATTACTTAGGGCACCTAAGTGAGTTGTCACAGCTTCCTCCATTGTTTCTCTCTCCCTTGAGAGAGAAGGGGATAAGTCAGGAAGGCCATGTGCTGGAAATAAACTGCTTAGAGGAACCATTAGGACATGCTAGGTACTCCAGTAGCCCCTCTGCAGCCTCCCTGTCTGCACACATATTTACATCATGCCTCTTTCAACACATTTTGGAAGATCTAAACCAAACCTGCTTGTTTGTTTAAAGCACCATAATGATGAACTAATATTTGCATTGAACGTTGCCGTGTTCAGCTGGGTCAAACAAAGAGTGAGATGCCACTCCCCAGGAAAGACAAGATGACCGAAACAGATAATTTGATAATTAAGGTGGTACTCACAATGAATATCTTTGTCAGGATTTGGCCTTCAGACTGTAAGTTCAAAGACTTTTGGAGGAGGCTGAACAGGCATGGGAGTGGCCAGTACAATGTCACAAACAGCTTCTGTGTGCAGCCCTGTATTGTGCTAGCAGGGGAGCTGTGCCATCACCTTTATTTGAAGTAAATCTTCAAATAAAACTGTAGCGTTCTAAAGCAGGTGCGTGAAAGCTCCATTGTTTTTGACATTTAAAGTTAAGGCAGCTGAACTCTGGAAATTATTTCAAAAAACAGTCGTTTACTACTAAAAAAACTGGATGATCAGTTTCTCTTTCCTTGATTATTCACTCACTTTCACTAATATCCTCATTCCATCCTTGTTCTACAGTTAGGTAAATTTTATCCTCATTATACAACCACTGCCAAATGAAAAGTTTGATAATCATTGTATCAGCTTAAATCGTAACATTTAGGCTGGAATGATTTGCTGAAATGCAATATGGAAGTTTCCGTATCATCTGTCCTTCATTTTGTCTGTTTGATGCAGCCTAGGATGCAGGTGGCTTTCTGGGCTGTGAGGGCACATTGCTGGCTCATGTCCTGCTTTTCTTCCAGGAGAACCCCTGAGTTCTCCACAGGGCTGCTCTCAGTGAGTTTCTCTCCCAGTCTGTGCTCATGTCTGGGATTGCCCTGACATGATGCAGCCCCTTGCACTTGGACTTATTGGACCTCATGAGGTTCCTGTGGGCCCACTT
>VYZQ01011371.1:1165-11825 GCA_013400655.1 Mystacornis crossleyi
GTTTGGCCAATCTGTTCATCCTGATTATAATGAAAAAAATCAAATGAAGTTTTAGACAAAAATATTTTGTCATGCAGATAAGTTTTTTTACATTTAATCGGAGGTTTTTACCATGTATTTGGTGTATTTTGGTGGTTTGATTCTGATTATGTAAGTTACATAAAGTGTACCATACCTATTTTATTCGCCCCAAATGCCACTCCTGTCTGTGTGCAGCAGTGGATGCAGTTGTGTGTTACATCTTTTGAGAAGTTTAATTAGGGGAAATGTAATGATGACAGTTGTTCTAATTAATATTTCCTATGTCTTCTGGGAAGTGTTTTATTTGCTGGCATGTTAAGGGGAAGCTATATATATTTGTGTGCTTTAAAAGTACATCTGAAAGGACCTGATTCAACTCCTACTTTGTTGGAGTTGGATCAGCTCTATATGGTCCTGTTTCATGGTGAGATTCTGTGCTTTTTGAGGTGCAGCAAAATATTACAGTGGCTCCACACTAATACGTACCACAAGCATTGCATTTCATAACATTTCTAACTTGACATCATGTTGCTGCAATGCAATGCTGTGTGAAGATTCAGTTGACTAAAAGTGTTAAAGAAAAATAAGGCAAACTTTAAAAAAATTTTTTTTATGGAGATATGTGAATTGCTTGAGCATTTGAAAGTATGGAATATTCTTGTTAATAGGTGGCATGATATGTATTCACATTTTCTTTAAGAACTTTAATAGCATTAGGCATTATCTGTATGGGTAGATTTTTATGCTTATGGATGAAATACTATTTACTGATGCATTTAGAGAAGTGCTTAAAGATACTTTGTCATGTTAATTTTTTCTTATTTGTGCACAATCTGTATCAAATAAGGCATTAAGAAAACCTGAACATTAGAGAGAAAACGTTGCTGTTACTCAGATCAATGCAATATTTGTGTATATTTACAATACATAAACCAAAAGCATATTCCAATACTTTATCACCGGAAATCTCAAAAATACCTAAAGAAAACATATAAATCAAGTCTGTCTATAGTCAGAGGGCACTTTTAAATCTTTTCTTATTTGCTTTTTTCCAAAAACTTTAAAAATTCTGTTTAACCAGTGAGATTCATAAGCTCTTTGATGTGTGAATCCATATTGTAAGTGGTAGCGAAGACATAATTTAATCAAAAAGGGTTAAAATACTCATCCTTTTGTTGGTGGAGATAATCCACCTGAATCCTACTGAAAGAAAATGAAAAAGGTACCAGCAGTGTTTTATTTCTCTCTAGAGCATCTGTCACTCCAATTTTCTCCTGCTTTCCCCCCACCAAAATGTAAGTCCTGTTCTGTGGCGCGTGGAAGCAGCGCTACAAATGACAACCCCGGTGTCTCACACTGGGATAAGAATAAATAGTTATGAAGTGGCTAAGAATAAACCAGGCAACTGACCCAAGAGAAGGAAGCTGTACCACAGGCCTGCAGCGGGAGGTGGACGAGACAGAAACTTGCCTCGCGTGGAGCTTGTGATTTTGTGATGAGGCTTCCTTGGGGCAGTAGTTTGGACTCCGTGCTGGAGGAAGCTGCTGGAGTGCTGAACTGCTGATTCAGAGCCTTTCCCGTGTGTGTGCAGTGTTGTAATCTAATATGTAGGAGCCTAAATGAGATGAGTAGGATGTTTTTAATCCTCTTGCGGGAGGGACGGTATTTGGATACAAAACCCACCATCGCAACGCTGCCAGTACAGGTAGAGTGCGGCAGGGACTAACATCTGCAAAGGTGGTCGAGAAAAAACTGACAGCTGAACTGAGAGTCGTTTACAATAGTAAATTTTTATAAATATTTACTGAAATCCCAATGTGTGCAACCTGAGTCCTTTTACAATCGGGAATGCTAAATTACATTATTAAGGGGAGCTACAGGTATACCATAATTTCTTGTCAAACTGATTATTATGTTTCTCTGCTGCAAGGAAAGGGTAGCAGGCAAATAAATAAACAAAAGAAAAAGAAAAACCAACAACAAAACTCCCACCAGGATATCCTATCCCTTCTAATATTCTTCTCACTGATACTCCCTTCTGTTTCTTACAGCATTTGTCTTTACTTTGAAAGACTTTCTGTGCTTTGGTGAACACCTTTGCTGCTCCCCTTGATGCAGGGGAGTGCAGCATCATGAAAAAAGGCAAAAAGCTCAGTTAGTGATAAGTTTTCATTGGGGAGATTATGGAAATGCCTGAGACTATTCCATATTTACATTCTTTTAAGAATGACTGGTAGTTGTCTGAGGCAATCTAGGTTACAGAGAAGAATGCAGATGCAGTGCACTACAGAATTTGAATTTTGACAGGATCCAGCTCCTCTGTTTGGTGCTGTTGTTAAAAGAACGTGTGATACAGAAGCCTGAATGTGAAATGATAGCTGCTTCTTGTAAGATACTGCACAGGCACATTTATTTTCAAGCGTAGGAGTAAACTTATTTGAAATCAGTGAGGAGTAACCAGCATGTCTGGAATTAAGCACGGATCTGAAAGCTTTGTTGTCTCGGAGTCTTTGTATTGAGGCTGGGGCTTGGCTGTGGAAGCCCAGGTTTATAATGAAGAGTGTCTGTTTTATCATTAGGACCATCCCTAGGGAGAGAAGTGCCATTGTTTGTTTATGTTCTAAGTAGTTCATATTTAGTATAATTAAATAATGGAAAATGTCACTTTAATGTAGGAGAAAGGAAACATCCAAGACTGATCTTCTTGGTGTCTCTACAGAACTCTGTGGAAAAGTACAGATCCTCAGAATGAATATTTTCCATTTTTGGTTACTGGTTCCAGTTAATATTGTTTGAAATGGAGATAAAAATTTCAGTTTAGCCCATTGTAAAGATTTATTCATGTTTCAAGTTAATTAATACTTTTTTTTTCCCCTGAGGGACGCAGGATACCTTAAAATCAACATACTTACAGAGGTGCCCAAGAATTCAGCATAGCAGCTGAGTGCTCAGTGTTTCAAATTTGCCTTTTATTTTCTCAAACAAATATTAATATTGAGTAACTGTAATTGTTAGGTTTTCCAGTCTGACCAGTGGGAGTGAATTTCAGCTTTTCCAGCTTTGTGTTTGAGCCAGAAGCCACTGATCCCACTGAGCTGAGCCCAGCCTGCGTCCTCACTTTCTGTGGTGCTGAGGAAGGCTGGCTTCTGCTGGGAGGTTTATAATTACGGGGATTTTATGCATCTCTCTGCTGAGATCTGTGTAGCTACCAGAGGTAAAAGTTTCTGAGGAGTTTGCCTTCGATGTTGCTACAAGAACCTAAATGCTTTCTTTATAGGATAGGCAGGCAACCTGCAGTATGAAAAGTAATAATTATATCACCATTAGAAATCTCGTTGGGGCTGCATAGTTGTCAAAACCTTGTCCACTCTCCATTACCTCTAGAACTACTACTGGACTTGGAAAACGAGTACAGAAAATGTTTCATTTCGAGACATGTTTTTTAAACATTATGATGTTGACTTTTATAAAATTGTTCAGAACTCTAATCACTGAACAAGAAGAGAGTTTTTGAAGTTCTTGAAAGCTTTTCAATGTACCTGGTCTGTCTGGAAATTCGGATGACGTTAATAATTTCAGACATAATTTAAATACAAAAATGTTGAGTGATATTGAAAATTGTTAAAAGTAACAATTATACGTGAGTCGAATATAAATATAGCTTTTATTAAGAAACTTGTATTATACACATACCATCTAATTATTTTATAATATGTATTAAGTCATTAGCCCTTGATATGACACTTCACCTTGAAGTCACTGTAGCACAGTGTTTTGTTAGGCTTCCGTGCTTGTCAGTGGAATACAGATAGTGAAAGTTTAGGGTTTTTGCTTATTTTACAAACTAGAGAAATAATTTAGAGTCATGGTTATGTAATGTGATATATGATCAGGAACCAGTCAAGGTCAATGAAACCGTTGTAAGAATTGTGGATAATAAATAAGGGCCTCAGACTCCAGGTGGAATATACAAAATGGTTCTATTTTACTTGACTAAAATTTTCATAAGTTAATTAATTGGGTGCCTTAATTTAGGATTCCCGTGATGAGCTCCATTAAAAAGGTGTTATTTCCAGAATATTAAGCACATTATTTGAACAGAAACAGCAAATTTGAAGCAAGGCATCAGGAAATGTTCACTACCTTCGAAGATCCTTATGCTATATTCTACTTTTTAAAGCTCTGGACTTCCTTGAACATATCATTCCTAGGCTTTTGTTCAAGAGTACTTACTTTGAAGTAATTGATGGACTGCAGATATTTTAAAAGGGCTCTTACAAATTTTTCTCCTTTAGCCTATTCCTCTATACTCCTGGTGCAGGTATTACAGTGACTTAGCAATTCACTTATAATTTGCTACTAATGTTATATTAGTTTATATTCAGAAATCCAAACAAAAGTTGAAAGTAGGCAAATAGATGTAGTAAATTTCATTAATAATTATTTTTTTAACTTGAAGTTCAGATGCCAGAACCATGGAGCATTGCATTACAGTTTCAGTATTCATTTAAAAATAGTAAACTTTGTTTCTCTGTGATTAAAGCGAATACTCTGAGAACACAAAGCATGATTCAAAAGAGAGAAGGATTTTAAAATGCTATTTTTCAGATTTTTTAATAATTTAACTTCAAGTCAATCTCAAAACACTTTGGACCTTTTCTCGTGAGTTCGCACTCACGCGGGTTTATTTTGCAACTTTATAGTCCTAACTTTTGAGGTGTATTCATTGTGGGAATGTCTCGTGTTTGAAGGAGTTCCTGTCGCAGTGCTACTGGAAATGGATTCTCGAGCATTTCACTGCTGCATCCAGCGTTCTGCAAAGCCTGGGTAAAATTGATCCAAGTCTGTCTCAGGTCTGTTATTGCTTCCCCTTGCTAAACCTGTAGGAGGGGCAGAGGCTGGGGAGAAGCTGAGAGTTAATTGGGCTGCACTTGTCCCAAAGTTTCCTCATCAGCCACAGAGTCAAAAACCCTCATGGTGCTGTTAGCATGGATGTCTCACCTCAGAGCCTTCGGCTGGTGTACATACAGGGCAAAGCTTGCCAATTCCCAATATCAATGGTATTGATTGGATTTTTCTTTGGTTGGTTAAATAATACTTTATTTGCTTGTAAAGAGATCTAGAAATTAATGATTTTATAAAGGACTGGAGGGAACAGATAAATTGTGATATTCCTTCTCATGTAATTGTATTTTGAAAGTTAAATCTAACTTTAGAAACACTTTTCTGTATCTTAGAAGCTAACAAGTAACAGCCGTGATTTATTCTCCAGCAGAATGAAATGATGGCTGGATTCCAGTGGCAGCAAGTTCATTTTTTTCAGGTGGCTTTAAGGAGTGAGTCTCCTAAGCAGAAGGGCCTTCAAAACATACCACTAGTATAGATCTTTGTTAAAACTGTGTAACTTGATTAGCCTGTTATTTGTATTTGTTTGGGCTTTTTCCATGTTAGTAGTTTTCTTTTTTTTTTTTAAATAAAGGCTTTTCAGAATCAGAAAACATTAAAAGACTTGCAGCTTGGAGAAATGCACATTTGTGGGTAAGACCCTAAAATAAATGGTTTGAGATGTTATTCAAAGTAAGGAAAAGCTCAGTGGATCTCACAGCTGTTCAACTTTTCTATTAAGTATAAGGAGGAAGTCTGACGTGCCAAGCATTTAATTCGTCAGAGGTGCATTTGAAGATTAATTAACCCAAATTTTAAGTAATGGAGTAGGCAGCCCTCAAAGATTTTCTGTGGAGAGAACAAACACAGACTCTGACAGTCCGGGAACAATGGATCTCTCTGAGGACTCCAGCAGCTGCCTTTGCCATGGACACGGAGTGTGCACAGTTAGGTACTCGAGCAGAGATATGTGGAGCACTCCATTACAGAACAGACATTCGTACAGTAGAAATGTGCTGTCATCGTAAATGCCACTGGCTCTGGGATGAGATAGAGACTGAGCAGTTGTCTGTCTTTGGAAATCTGTCCTGGTAATTCCGGAAGACATTTCAGCAGGGAATCTGTGGTGTTCTTGAAGTTTCTGTTGTGTGAGCAAATATGTTTCTGTGGTTGGCAGGCATGGTTCTCAGAACTCGATCCGTATATGATTAGATAAAAAAATTCAGTGCAGTTTCAGCAGGAGTTTCATATTGTAATTAAGGTGTATGGGTATTATAGTTAGGTTTTCAGGCAGAAATTTGCAGTTTAAAGCTGGCAGTGAAATAACCCAAGGGGGAAAACCATCCAAACAGAATTACTGTTATCAAGAGAACTTATAGCAAGATGTTGGTCTGTGTGTCAGTGTGCATGTGTAAAAACCCCCCAAAATCAAACGTCTGAAAACAAAACAGTGATTTCATAGCTGCAGTAATTCAACAAAAAATGAAGGGCTTTATTTTTATAAATCAAATAAGAGATTTGAAAGGATTTGCTTCAATTTTCAAGTTTGAATATTGTAACAACTTCTCTCCAGCTGTCCCATGGGCCTGTCATTCTGACCACAGCGTTGTATAGACCTGGAACTCTCACCAATCAAACAAGTGTGTTCAGCATGTGGTTATTGTGTTTTGTATTTGGAACTGAGTATTTCAAGAGTTAATGTGGCCCACTATGCAATGGCCTGTTTTGGTGATGCATATGTTTAGGACATCTCCACCTTTCTTTTTTTTTTTTTGCACATTTATGTTCATACTAAAGCCGTTAATTCTAAGAAAAAGAACCTGAAAAATTCCTCTTTTGTGAGAGGAATCTTAGTGGTTTTAGAGAGAAATACTGAACTGCTGTCCGAAGACCAGGGAAATGCAAAAAACCCCGTATTATTTCCCGTTTAAGCTAGTTTTTGAAATTTTCTATGGCTGTAGTTGAGAAATAATACGAAACAAGTGTAAATCTGGACATGAAGACTTACGTTTTGAGGTGATTCTTGGTGAGTGTATTTGCTGGAATACAGTTTTCCTTTTCATAATGTACCAGTCTGACTAGGGCCTATTTTGCATTTCAAATAGTCACCTCACGAGTTCTAATACACTTAGTTAATTGTTAACCCCACTTAGTTCTGCTCATTAACGATTTCCAACAAGCTCATTGAAATATGGATTGCTTCCTCCAAATATTTTAGTTATGGACTCCCCCTAGAACTATGTGTAGATTATAATATGATGAAAGGCCTTATAAAGTGTAGTTGCTTAATATATTACCCCTATAACTTAAACAGATGCTATTAATGTCATTACTGTTCATTGTTACTCATGGCTAGAGTAGCTGTAGCACCATCAGCACTCAAACTGGAAAAGGTCAAAAGCCAAAAACTGCCAGGCTCCTGGTGATTTAACTGACAGCCATCAACATGTATCACAGCACCTGGGTTTCCACTGAAGCAGTAGAGAAAAATATTCCTTCTAATTTTTCAGAAGTTAAATATATTTTTTTATAATGTATCTTTTTTTCTGATTCTATTCACTTTTGTACCAAAAAGATAACTGCAGTATGTTTTTGACAAAATCTACAAGGAGTGCGGACTTGATGGGAGCTAGACTTCTACATACTTCTGGGCTTATTTTGGCACTTAGTGATTGAAAACTGTCACTTGGAGTGATATTTCTTACATGTATATCATGGTAATGTGTTTTCCTTTGTACATTTTTTACTGTAAACAAATGAAAGAACGTATTCTTTGTCTGATATTATGTCTCTTTTTGTTTGGCAGGGTAACTCCATCTTCCGAAAATCCCAATGGTGCTACCTGTAGTGTAAGTCAGGGAAAGCCCTCTTTAAGAAGAATAAAAGGGAGAATACACAGAAGCAAAAGTCTTGATAGCATTGATTTCTGTGAATTCACTGTAAGTACCATGTCTTTTACATTTTCCTCTATGAAGTTAAGAGAATCTTGTTAATAAAGCAGTTTGCTTCTTGCACTGGATTTACCTGTTTGTCAGATTAGCAAAGGTATTGTACTTAATGTTTTAATTGCCTTGCTACGCTGCCAAATATTAAGAGCAGTGATGTCACTTGTATAATCAGTGACGTACAACTATATTCTTGTTCTTCAGCAATTATGAGATATAAATTTTTATTTCAAATTTAATGTTGCCTGTGTAAGGTTAGGAAATTGACTGGAAATTGAGTAAATGTGAAAAGCAAAATAAGGTTTCAAGTTTTATTTTTATATTGAGATTTTTAGAACTTACGTTTAAAGTCAAACATTACTTTTTACAAAACCCACAAAACTATTTCAGTTGCATATGGCTATAATAAAGTGCTAGAAAAGGAAATTAATTTTTCTAAAAGATGTGTATGCTTATAGCACTTGAAAGCTGGAGTCACAGGCGATATGTTACTGCAATTAGGCAGTGCTGGTACATACCTTTTCTCTTCTCTTTGGTTTGGGGGTAGATGTGTTTGTGTTACAGTTTCTGAAACCTCAGTGTGATCATGCTAAAGAACCATGACAACCTCCCAGCTAACTGGGGGGGAATTTGGTCAGAACAAATTATATTGTGATAAACTAAAACAATGTATTTTTAAATACTGCAACGATGTCAAAGAATATGTTAAATTATAAATTGGTTATGAAATATGAGGATGAAAGAGCTAAAAAATATGTGCTGTCTTTAAAATGTAGAAATCAGTAGTGATGTGAAGATACCGTCTGGCATTGCGTGGTGCTAGAAACAATATCACTAAAACGTTCAGATGGGAATTGGGGAAACATCTTTAAGGCATAACAGTGGTTTGAGTGTGTTGTCTTTCAGTGGGATGTTTTCCACAGATGATGCCAATACCATAATTGGTAT
This sequence comes from Mystacornis crossleyi, assembly GCA_013400655.1. Lineage (NCBI taxonomy): Eukaryota > Metazoa > Chordata > Aves > Passeriformes > Timaliidae > Mystacornis > Mystacornis crossleyi. The sequence continues at coordinate 9,964 of VYZQ01011371.1, forward strand.
TTTTTTCCTCAGGACAGCTTTGTTTCTAATTGCAGAGTCTCACAGCGCTGTCTTTGGGACAAAGACCTTGTTGTTTGCTGTTCAGGGAAGCGGTGAACCTACTCGCGAGAATTTGGGATGTTGCGTGGTGCCCAGACACTTCTGGGTGCGGCGTGGCTGGGTGCCCTGGCCGGGGAGGGTGTGAGGGAGCCCTGCTCGGGCTGTGCCCCCTCATTTCCAGCCGCCTTCGGTGTGCCCGCGCTCACTGTTGTCACAGTCCTGATAGCGCTGTAATCACTGCTCTGCTGAAGGTTACCAATTCCCCCAGGGAGCAGGATTGCCTTCTGCTGTATGGCTCTTCTGCTGCGTGGTCCTATTAAGGAGTTTTATCTAAATCTGTCTCTACTCTTGGGGCCTTCAGAGAAAGAGAGATGATAGCCAACGGTGAAAAGAATTTCTTGTGTGCCACAGAACCTCTGCAGAGAGGTTTGGGACAGATAACAATGGGCCAGTCTGTATCTGCAGCATGCAAATTTGTAGAGCATGTGCATGTATAAATTCATACGTTAACAGCTAAGTATTGATAATTAGGATCAGGAAAGGAAGTTCACTTTTTCTGAGGTCTCATGTTAAAGGATGATACAGGTTTGAATAGCTAAGCACACAAATCAGAGTTAAAAATACGGATTTTCTTGCTGCTACATTAATTTAGAATCACACCGAAATATTTCTTGATACTGTATAGTTGTGGTTTTATTGTTCTAAAATTGTGATTAAAAATAGATCTATAGAAGTAATTGAATAAATTAGTATGCCTAAATCTTTCAAGGGTGCTCTCAGAACTGAACATTTTTCATGTTAAGACTCTTCATCTAGTGAAAACACTCAGACACTGGCAGACAGAACAAAATTAAAAATAAAACTTAAAATACAAAGGAGCTTTTAAAAATGTTCTTTTACAACTATTTTATGCTGTTCATTTCATTTTATGCACAGAAAAGATGAAAAGTTCCATATTTAAATGTGTGGGTAACTTATATGTTGACAAAGCAATGTCAGCCTCCAGTGAACTGTTGGTTTCATTCATCATGTAATCAGAATGAGATCCATTAGTAATTCTGAACATTACTGGATTTCACTTTAAAATAAGTGATGTCTATGTACATCCTAAACTAATCTTTTTTGTAAACCTTTTGTTCAAAGGTTTCACTCAGCAAATTCTTACTGAGGACAAATCCTAACAGCAGAAAGACATCAAAAATAACTTACGCTTTCTTTTCTCCAAGTGAATAAATGTGTCCCCAGTGGGGAAATTCTGCATTTCAATGCAATATGCCCATACAAAAATTCAATACATGAAAATACTGTATTTACTATTTTACTGTGACTTCACCTGAAGCTGGGGACAAGTTGTGGGAGCTGCATTAAACTGGGAGGCTCATTAAAAAAATGGGTTTATTCTCTGCAAGTGAATAACCAGTGAAGAACCAGTTTTTGCGTGAGTAACATTTCAGCAGAGGCCAGGGAGGAACCACCCTGGGTGCCTTCAGAGGGTTGTCTGAGGGTGATGCTGCAAAGTCTGTTGTTTAGCGCACTTAGTAAAATATGAAGTTTGCAATATTAATGGTTTTTGGTTATACCTGTGCCTCTTAACATGGGTGGTCGACCTAAGAGCGCCAGAGAGGGCCTGGCCTGGGAGACCTCATTGTCCAGGGGCCTGCTGCTGCTGCAGCGACCGATTGCAAGGCTCAGGGGGTGTGGGTGTCCCTGCTCTCGAGGTGTTCAAGGCCAGGCTGGATGGGGTCCTGAGCAGCCTGATCCAGTGGATGGCGTCCCTGCACATCGCCAGGCGTTGCAAGCAGATGACCTTTAAGGTCACTTCC
>VYZQ01011374.1:0-46442 GCA_013400655.1 Mystacornis crossleyi
TTTTTATATAATTTATATTTATATTTGTATTTGTTGTGATGTTTATACATTATATTTATATTGGGAGGATGAATTCCCACAGTTACACAGGTTACAGAAACGGGAATTCCAGTTCGTGGGGTAGACTGAGCTTCACCCTGGGATGTGCATGAAGGGTCCTCACCTCTCCCTGCCTCCTGGCAACATTTTTGGGTTGATGCAGGGTGCATCTGCTCTGCTGCTCTCTGAAAATCTGGGATTTAAGCAGTATTTGGGAGTTGCACCTTTGGTAAATACGTGGGATATGCTGGGTTTCTTCCCTGAGCCACAAGCAGGATTAAGGCCAAAGAGCTTCTTCCTGCCAGAAACAGGGAGAATAATCCTGTCATAAGCCATTAATGTGGAGCTGTATTGGCACTTGGCAGCAAACCACCAAACCCACAAAGTTGTGTTTAATTTGCTGTTAGAGGACAAGGCTGACTCTTCTTCACTCAATTGTACCGAGACAACATTTCAGCACCAAGCCCTGGAAACAGGCCACCCCTCAGCTCTCCGTGACTCCACATCTCCACCCCGGGATCACTGGCATTGCCCAGCCACTTCTGCTCTCATGGGAATTCCACGATTTGCTGGGGTGGCCTCTGAGCAATAAATCCCAGGGTTTTCCATTCACGCCGGAGCTGCCGTGGGAAGCAGAAGGTGTTTTGTCCCCCCAAGAGCCAACCCAGGCTTGGCACCCATCTCATTTTGGCCCCGTGCACACGGCAGAGTACCAAGAACAAGCAGAAACCAGCCCATTTCCTGCCCCCAGAATAATGGCCAGGTTGGATTTTTGACTTTCCACGAGGTTTGTTCTCCCTCCTCCCACCCAGCCCACAGGTCCCCATGTGAGCCAGGCTCCCTGACAGTGCTGGGCTTTGCCTGGTGACTTCCTGCCTTCCCTGGCTTCCCACTGGACACAAAGCCTTCCCCCATCATCCAGGATGTTGTTTTCTATTTTTACTCAAATCCCTTTAACTTTTTGACATTTTTAAGGCAGCAGCCTGGAGGAAATAGATTATCCTGCTGGTGGTACCGCACGGCTCCAGTCCTTGGTTAAGAAGATAAAACTTCTTCTCAGAGTTCATCACATTCCTGTCTGTGACTCCTAACTCACAAAAGAGCGAATAAAATGCCCGTGAGCTTTTGTTCCATAAAATTTTATGATTAGTCATCATATCCTTCATGTGGGTGAGGAACAACAAGCAAGGACCATTTCGCATTTTTGAATACAGACAGCCTGGGAGACAACTGCAGCCTTTTCTCGCAGCTCCTTGGATGTCTCCTGGCTTCCTCAAGTCCCATCTGAGACTGGAAGTTGTTTAGCTGTCCCAGCATTGTGTGGGGACATGAAAAGCGGGGCAAAAGGACGTACCGATGATCTTTCACAAACTACAGTCACCGACGCAGGGACCACTGCTGGTATTTTGTCACAGAGTCACAGAATGGTTTGGGGTGGAAAGGACCTTAAAGATCATCTCATTCCAACATCCTGCCATGGGCAGGGACACCTTCCACTATCCCAGGCTGCTCCAAGCCCCATCCAACCTGCCCTTGAACACTTCCAGGGATGGGGCATTCACAGTTTCTCTGGGGAACTTGTTCCAGCGTTGTCCTCAGTCGTTGTGCAGAATCTGAGTTTGAGATTTCCTTCTTTTGGTTCTGTAAATGCAGGGTCTAATCCTGCTTTTAATTTTGGCCTACATTTCTTGCCAAACAAACTTGGTGTAAGGTCTCACTTCTCCTTTGTTTCCAGCACCTGGAGATGTGCAGAACAACCACTGCCTTAGGAGTATTTTGAAGCAACAAGAGCAGAAACACCAGAGCGGCTCCAGGGAGAACGCTCCCACGTTCCTGAGATTCCTCTTCCAACACTCCTCAGACAGACTCACAGTTTTATTTGCAAAAACTGGGAATGCTTCCAAATCCCAGCCTGTAAAGCCTTTCACAAAAAAAAATAAATAAATAACAAAGAAACAGAGGAAAACTACACTTTCCCCCACTGTGGAGCACAAGACCCTTGCAAGCAGCAAAGCCCCGGCAGACGTGCCCCTGTGAAGGGCAACGTGCTGTGAGTGTTCACCACTGCTCTGATGCTTCCCAGGAAGCGTCCAGGGCCCGGGATTTCAATTCGCAAGCACAGCTCTGGGCTGTGTCTCCAAGGATAACGTGCTCTTCATCCGCAGGAAAAGTCAAGGCGGGAATAAACCAGGTTTGCCGGGAGGCCTGACAGAGCAGGGTCCCCTGGCAAAGCTCTTGGATGTGTTTTTCTTGTGCTGGTGCCTCCAGTGTGGAGCAGCTGCTGAATCCCATGCACCTGGATGACAGACTCTTGGATTTGCCCCCATTTTCCCAGCAAGTGGAAAAAATAAGATAGAAATAGAGGTGGTTTCTGCTTGTCAAGGGTAGGGCACAGGTAACTCCTCACACCTGCAGCCAAGCCAGCTGGGCAAGCACAGGTTTGATGCCAACACTTGGGCTGATGTGAGCAGCAGTGGAGGAACCCCTTTTAGAGGGGTAAATTTTCCACGTGGGCTCGGGGTTTTGTGGCAGAAGTTTGAGCTTTTGCTCTTTGTTTTCCCACTGGAGCTCAGAAAAACCATTGACCCTGAGCATGCCGTTTCCCTTCTCTCCCAGTTCTTCGCTCTGTCTTGGTCAGTTACTGCCAGTAACACCGACAGAAGAGGGGAGAAAAAGCTGAAACAACGTATATTACATTGTTTTAACCTCATTTTGCACATCCTGAGCACTCATTCTGCTGGTCAGGGAAACAAATGAACTCTGCTTTTCCAGATCTGATCTCCAGCTTGCTGCAGCCTTTCCTGGAGCTGCAAACTCTCAGACCCAGGGGTGACAGCTCCCAACCCAGAGTAAGGCAGGTGGGTGGCACCGATGGATAACCTGCATTTCAAGGACAGGCTGGTCACAGAGGAGCTGAGACAGGGCCAGAGGCAGCTCGATCTGTCTGCTGAGCTGAGCAGCCTCACCACTAAAGGCAATTAGCGTTCGTGCAGAGAGGTCTGACAGACCGTGTTTTGCAAATGCTGAAGTGTTGACACTTCCCAGCAAGGTGCATCTTGTGTTACTGGCAAAGAGGAAACTACTCCGTTAAATTTGCTGGGGTTTTCCACTACATCTTCCCCTTGTTCTAACTCAGGAGCAGCCCAGTGCTGATGTCCATGCTCCTAGGATCTGCAGTCACAGAATTATGGAACGGTCTGGGTTGGAAGAGACCTTGAAGATCATCCAATTCCACCCCCCTGCCGTGGCAGGGACACCTTCTGCTATCCCAGGTTGCTCCAAGCCCGATCCAACCTGGCCTCGAACCCTTCCCTGGCTCCCATGGGAACACCTCAGTGCCTTTGACAGCTTCTCCTCCTGGGTGCTTCTGTTGCTTTGGCTTTGAATTTGAGCCTCCTGACAAACAGCACGCAGGGTACCCCCCACCTCCACAGCCAAACCCTTGCCGTTGCAGCCAAGCCCCGCTGAAGATGTTATCAGGAAAGGGAATTACGTGCTCCTGCAGAATGTACTCGTGCCTCCCAGCTATCGGGCTGCACAAATATGTGGAGAGTGTTGCCGATAACTCGCCGAGGGAAGTCTGGGAAACGGAATCTGCAACGAAATAATTCTGCTTGTAGACTCTTATTTTATGTATTTCTGTTTCCTTCCTTCTTCTCCCCCGGCTTCCCCCTCTCCCCGCCCCCATTTATTTACATCTATATGGGGTCTTTGTTTCTTCTGAGTTAATATTTAGTCACCGGTTCCCGTTCAAGGCTCCTAGCTCAGTTTCTCAGAGCAGAGGCATTCCCAGAGGAGAGCAGGGTCCGAGCAGGACGTGGATCCGGTGCCACGCAGCTCCTCCAGGTATTCAGGGACCGCACTGGAAATGGATTTTACATACGGATTTGTAACTCAGTGATGAGCACTTGTTTCTCAACAGCACATAGAAATAAATAGCACGTCCTATATCACAGAAGCACAGAATCATTTAGGTTGGAAAAGACCTCTGAAGTCAGCGAGTCCAACCTGTGACTGTCACCACCTTGTCACCCAGAGCAGAGCACTGAGTGCCATGCCCAGTTCCTGGGACATCTCCAGGGATGGGGACTCCACCACCTCCCCGAGCAGTCCATTCCAACGCTTAACAACCCTTTCCACGAGGAAATTCCTCCAGATTTGATATAACAGAAATCCAGGATCGAGCCCACTCTAGTGGTGACTTATCCAATGTCACCATCAGACTGAAAGTTCACACAACTTGAGTTAAAGAGACACTTCCCAAAGACCCTGCTCAAACAAGGATGTATTTCCAACTAATCATCTGAGATCCTCCCAGAGACTTTCATTAACTCCAGGAACAGACAAGGGAAACTGTCCATTAAGGGACTGATTTTCACTGAGGTTTCAGCCCCTCTTGGTTCAACTCCTGTCAGATCAGCCGATGGTGCTCTGTTGATTTACAAGGCTCCAGCTCTCCTCATCATCACTTTTTCCTGCCTTTTGCACTGAAGCTACAAGAATATATGTTTGTTTCTAGGCCTGTCTATATGCAAAATATTATGGTCTTATCTGCCAGCTGAGCTACACCAGCTGGAACCCAAAGCTTGTCATTATTTCAATATAAGACCCTGTTACATCATATCCTCTAAACTGGATTTAATATCTGTTTGTAAATAAGCAGATACTTTAGGCAGGGGAAAAAAAGATATTTATAGGCTTAAATAAAGCATCTGCTTAAACTGACACTGAAATAAATACAGGTGGGGTTACGACCTATAAACACAGCAGTTTTTCTAACCAGGGACTGTAAGGTGAGACCTCAGACAAATTCCATCCAACCTAATTCACACAGCTGCACGGACTTTTGGGATTTGTTTTGTTTGCTCTGAGCATTTCCTGCTTTTGCTTAAGTCAGCTGGGAATGGGACTTGGCTGTACGGCAGGATCCGACTTCCCATGGAGCAATGGTTGAAAATCCAGGGATGCAAAGTTGGGTACAGCTCTTGGGTGAAGACAAGAAAGTATCAGTCACCATCTGACTGCCTTGCCTGCATTTCTTGGCAGAATTGTCCGCACCTTACGCCAAAAATTGCCAAGAAAATAGAAATACTGGAGAGGTTATGAAGAAAAATAGATTCATCTTTGGCAGGAATATCAAGAGTTGCCCGTGCCACAGATGGTCCCAAATTATCGGCCCACACAGCACCAGGATGGAGGTGGGCTCCACTGTGACCAGGAGAAAAGCTTGAGGGGAGAAAGGGAGGGTAGGATACACACAAGGAGCCCTCGGGTGCAGGATACGCACGATGGCGGCCGAGGAGGGTTTGTGAGGATTTACAGTCATGGAGTGGGCTGGGCTGGAGGGACCTTTCAAGTTAATCCAGTTCCCATCAGTGCCAATACCATCCCCTGAGGGACACCACGGAATGATCTCCATTTGGACGCTGAGGCATTGACTACAACACTTTGGACATGATGATCCAGGTAATTCCATCTCTTAGGGAACGGCCGAATGTGTGCTTTTCTTAGAGACAGGGGGTGAGCAAAGAGAAGGGACCCATGGTCAGAGCACTGGCATCCAGCCCCTTCCCCAGCTAGCCCAGAGGCACAGACACCCACCAGGCCCTGCTTCCTTCCCCTCTCTGATGGCCAGTGCCAGCAGAGCAATGCCCTCTTCTCCCTCTTTTCAGCATGGCTACATTTCCTTGGCACATCAGCATTTTTCAAAGCGAAATACCAGAAAAACCCACCCCTACACCCCCTTTCTGTGGAGAGATTTCGAGCAGACCACAGTGAGATGCACCCGTGTCCTTCAGCAGAGCCCTGCTGGGCACACACACAGCCTTAGAGACCCACGTATTTAATTCTCACCAGAAGAAAGCTGAATTCAAGATTGAAGAACATGAGGTTGGCACTTGGCTCCAAACCCCTCCTGCCTCCTCAGCTGTTGACCACAGCAGGATGATTCCGCAGCCGGGCTCGGTGTAATTATTCTGCTTTCTGTCTTGAAGCCACACAGAGATGGAGTTACATAACAATACTGCTTAAGCACTTGCAAAATGCACAATTTGATTAATCCCAGCGATGTGCCGGCTCCAGGATCTGAAAAGACAGCCATGTGCATTTTAACAAAGTTAAAGCCCAAAGCTTTTCATTTCATCCTAATGGATAGCAAAGGTCATTCTCCATTTGATAGATGATGATAGCGCTGCTGCATTTGTCTTCTGGCTGGCAGGGCTGGATCCCTCTGAAGTCGTGTTAATGAGATTCCTCCTACCACAGGCACGAAATTCTCCGGTGAGGCACTGGCACTGGATTTATCGTGGAGATGCCCATTCTGTATCCACACAACAGGATAAATGCAGCTTCCCATCATGCTGGTGAGGTGCCCACAGCAGCTACGTCCTGATGGAATGATGCTTTCCATGGCATAAATCCCATGTGGTGGCAACTGACTCTGCACCTAGACATATTCCTTCTCCTCGCGACTCAGTTCAGCAACATTTTTCAGGAGGAACGGGTACCAGCAAAGAATTAAGGTGGAGATTCTACATTTTCCCCCTGGGAAGAACATCTAAAATAAAGCTATCAGCTCAAATCCTGAAGGGGTGATATTTATTTCACTTGCAGAACCACTTAGCAGCATCCAGAAGCCGCGGAGTTCCCAAGCTGGACCATAAATTATCAGAGATGCGTTCATGTGTTTAATGGTGCTCTTGTGTCTCACACGGTGAGAGGTGGATGAATTAAAGCCACAGCAGATGCAGATCCTCTTTTCCAAGAATGGGATAGGAGCCATGGCAGGGAGATGGGACCAGACAGCAGCACAGAGCATGAGATCCTTCTGTGGAGGAGAAGGACGTGGTAGGAAGCTCAGGAGCAGATGTGGGTGCTGTAAAATTCGTGGAAGGGCAAGCCCTGTGTGACAGCCCTCCTCCATCTCCTCCTTCTGGTGCCAAAAGAGCCCAGCAGACCATCTGGGAGGCAGTGGAAGGAAAAGCCCAGGAGATGAGATCTTGAGAAGAATTCCTCGCTGGAGCCTCAGCTGCTGAGCTGGGTGTGACTACCGGGATCCCCTGAATCAACAATTCACCCCATTGCCATGGGGTTTGAGGGCTGTTCCAACAGGATCACATTCCATGTCTTTGTAGAATCCCAGAATGGTTTGGATTGGAAAGGAATTTAAAGCCCATCTCATTCCACCCCTGCCATGGGCAGGGACACCTTCCACTACCCCAGGCTGCTCCAAGCCTCGCCCCACCTGGACTTGGACACCTCCAGGGATGGGGCAAGAACAGATTCCCGATATCCTGGGCACTCACACGTACATGTACATAACCCTTTCTTGGAGCTGGAGATATCCACCTGTAGTTTGCCTCTGGAGGCCCCCGTGTTTTCCATCTGCCTCCTTCTGCAAAGGCAGGAAAGTCCTGAGTGCTGAGGAGGGACTTGAAGTGATTGGGAATGCTTCAAACACCGGGGTTTGTCCTTAAATTACACGGCCCATTAACAAGCCTAAATTAAAACAACACTATTAGCAGGAGATCTGAGGGAGAAGGTGGCTTCAATTTTCATACAAATGACACATAACTAAATACCAGAAATTTAATATACCAATAATAGCCCTTTAAATCCAACTGCAATTATTAAAATCTACACCAAGGCCTCCAAAATCTTAAGACTGACACTGGAAAAATCAGCAAATTACAGAAAGTATTCACCTTTTTTTTTTTTTTAATTTGACATTGGTGTTTTGAGATTTCATCTTTTGAAAGTGCTCAGTACCTATGAGAAATTAATAATACAATTAAATACCCCATGTAGGATTATTTTGCAGGTAGTGGAGGAGTTGAATTAGCCCAGGTGCCCAAAAGGCTGCTCTAACATACAGAATCATAGGATCTTGGAATATTCTGAGTTGGAAAGGACCCACAAGGATCACCAAGTCCAGCTCCTGGCCCTGCACAGGATAACCCCAAAAATTCACACCAGGTGCCCGAGAGCATTGCCCAAACACTTCTAGAACTCTGTCAGACTTCATGCCACAACCACTTCCTTGGGGAGCCTGTTCCAGTTCTCAACCATGCTCTGGATGAAGACCCTTTTCCCAGCATCCCTGGGCTGTTTGATGAGCTGAGCGTTACCCCAGGGGGTCAAACCAACCCCTTGGTCCCAAAACCAGCTCAGAGCTGACACATGATGAGCCCAGCTGAACGCCAGGCCCTTCACATGCCGGGCAGCAGACAAGCCCACACAGTGGTCCCTTTCATCCTGACCTCCAAACCCCACCTCATTTTGGGATACCACACAGCTCTCTCCGTCCGCGTGACTTTGCCGCCTCCCTTNTTTTCCAAGCTAAATGATTCTATGGTTCTGTGCTAGCAACCTGTCCTGCGAAGCACTGAGAAAAGCAAGGGGACAGAAAGGTGCCTTTTGGTGCCCACTCTGACTGAATTTCTGCTGCTTTTGGGTTGCTCCAGGGCCAGGCTGCAGCCGGACACCCAATTCCAGGCACAGCCCCGGCACCACAAGGATCAGCTGGGCAGAGGCTCCCTCCGGGTGCTTCGATGCTGCGGCAAAGGCTCCCCGAGCCGCTGGAGATTTTAAGCCTTCAAACACAAATAAAATTTACTGGGGCTTGCTGCAGTTTCAGGAAAGCTGAGCTATGGGTCTCCCTCCCCACGGAATGCAGATGCTGCCGTAGGAACTGAGCGCATTTCGGGGGGGCCTCCTTGGAACCCCCGGCAGACGCCTCCACATTTCACACCCCCGCACTTCTACTCCATCCTGATCCCTGCCAATAAAACACTTAAAATAAGAAGCTGGGAGAGGCCCCAGGACACGTTAAAGGTTATCCCGGCTCCATTGCTCATCCCGGAGGGGAAGGCAGAGGGAAGCAGCTGACTCGCATCCCGGCAGCGCGGGGAGAGCGGCTGGAGACACCGGAGCTTTGGGGCTGCTCCATGAGCACGGACCGTGGTTTCCCCCCACAACTGCTCCTTTTCCTGACTGCCCTCCCCAAATGAGGCTCTGACAAGCACGAGAGAACCTTAATTTCCCCTCTGCGTGTGTGGGCGTGTGCCTGCAAGGGGATACGCCTGCTTTTCCACCTGAATATCATCACCCCCGGCAGTCTCCGCATGCCTCGCGTGGCCCTGGGGTCCGAGCCTCTTTCCAAAATTTCCCCCACACGCTGCACATCCCATCCTTACCCCAGCTCATTGCCAAGGGAAAAAACAACTGTCAGGCTTGTTCAAAAATTGCCCCAAAGCCATGAAGGCTCTTATCACAGCTAGAAAACCCCAGACACCCTAAAGGACCCGCCAGAGCTCTCTCCCTGCCAAGGGCAGGCTCAGCCCCGCTCCCAGCACGGTCCAGGGGAGCCTCGGCTCTGCAGCACCGTGGGGAAGGAAGGCTGCAGGCAGGAGTGTTGGGAAAAGGTCGTTTCTTGGTTTGGCACTGAGTCAGAGCTGTATTTTCTGCCTTTTGACAGCGTTAACCAGAACACCCTAATGTCCAAAGTATCTCTGGAGGAAGGAGACCATAAAGTTGACCAATTCTTACTTGGTTCAGGACATGGCCAGGGTGTAAAACCAGGCTCCTGGGGGCTGTTTATACCCAAGCCTGACCTTTCAACCTTAATTACTTTATAGCAGCCATTTAAAATCATCCCCCATGTCCATGCAAACACCATGGGTAGCACCTCCTGGGAATGGCACGGCTAATGGGGAGCTGGGAGAAGGCTGCAAAATGAATGTTTCTTGCCTTGCCCATGAAACAGAGCAAACTCCTCTCCTGGCAAAGCAGCCATTCCTTTTTTTCCCCAGCCATCTGTGTTATTTTTGTGTCGTGTTGCTGGTTAAAAATACCCCTTGAACGGAGCAAGAACGGAGTTATTTGGAGCACCCTCCTTTATCTTTGTTTGGGAAGAGCACACGCCACCATCAGCTGCTTCCTTCCTCCCTAAAAATCGTCTTCTGAAAAAAAATGTCATTGATCCTGTGCCTGCTCTGAGGCCTTGGAGAGATGATAGCGGCCATGAGGGGCTTTCCAGGCCTAATGTCTCCAACAAAGGGGACAAGGACACATGTGCCTGTCACCTGTAGGGTATGGGGGAGACCTTCCAGTGTCCCCCCGGATGTCAAAGCTCGTGGCTTCTGAAGTGCGTCCTGCAAGCACATTCCTGGCTGTAGGAAAACAAAATAAAAATATATGGGTCTGGACATTAGGATGAGCTCACTGGGAGGTTTTTGCTTGTGGAGCATCTCCATGACACCAAGAATGAGAAGCCAGTAATGACCATAAATAATTGTGTGTGAACCTGGAGTCAAGGAGGGAGCCAGCACAGCCCCAGAGCCTCCCCTGCCCTCCCACAGCTGCCACTTCAGAGGAACAAAAAACATGGGAAGAGTCCTCACAGCCCCTCTCCATGGGGTATCCAGGAAACCCAAAGTCCCTTCAGGACCCTGAACAAAAGCAATTTGATGGTGCCAAAAGCCCAAGATACTCATTAATAACCACAACTGTTAATACTGTCCATGGAGCATCCCCCAAACTTCCCTCTCCCAGAAAGCATCCTGTAACTTGTTAAGATGGGCAAAACTATCTCCCTCAATCTTTAGCAATCTTTGGTTGTTTTTATTTACTGCAGGGCATTCTGAGACCCCAAAGAATTCCTGAGGAAACTGTAGCACCCTGTGCTCAGCAGTGCCGTGCCCTCATCACTGAATCAGGCCTTTCTTTTCTCCCTTTTTTTTTCCACACTAAAGTAATCAGGGAGTAAAAGTCTGGAATCCAACCACAAGGAGCACGAAAATATTTGAACAAGCTGGCTTAAATCAAGGCTTTGACTTGCCTTTGTAATGGCCTCTTTGGTCAAGGCTTGAGCATGCTGCTGCATTTTGGAGGGGAAAGCAGAGGACAGGTTTGCTCCATCCGCTCTCGGGTCGAGCACGGAGGCAGAAGCATGGCCTGTGGTCTCCAGTATTCCAGAGAGAGAAAGGAAATTCCTTAATCCTGTTTGGTTTTTTGGTTTGTTGTGGAATTTTTTTGTTGTTTTTTGGGTTTTTTGGGTTTTTTGTTTGTTTGTTTGTTTTTTGGGGAGTTTTTTGTAGTTAATCTGAACAGGGTGGTTTTGATCCAGCCTACAGTCAGCTGGCCTCCCACTCCCATCGCTCTCCCTCCTGCAGCTCCCACTGAACACGGGATAGTGTGGAAGAAACCCAGAGCACCAGAGGTGACGCTGACCCTCCCAGTGGCTCCAGTTTCTTCATTTCTTGGGTTTTTTCCTGTCTTCATGCACCCAAAGGAACTGTGTGCCTCTGTTTCCCACTGTCCTCCCTAGAAAACACATCAAAGCCCAGCCCTGCACTCAGCAAAGGCTGGAGCCGCCCTGTCTCCTGCTTTCCAAGGTAAATAATATCTTTGATTGGGAACTATGCCTAATTAACCACGTGAAGTTGATGACTCAGCTGACTGTCAAAAGCTTTTTTGCTCTGGTTTCCAGTTTTCACAGCTTGACCCAGCGTCTGCCCCTGTGTGCATCTGCACAGACCCGAAAGCTCGGGGAAATCCCAGTTCCACCAACCAGGCCCTTCGGGTTGGCCTCAAGCTGTGACACCTTTTTGAGTGAGTTTGGCAAAACCCCTCCTGCAGGGGCCTGCCGGCCTCCTGGAAAAGGAGATTATTTTTGTCCTCATTTGAATTTTGAAAAGCAAACAGGCTCTGTTGATTCAGACATCACACTTAGGCTCAGGGCGATAAATACTGCAAGGTTTGCTCTTTTTATCAGCTTGCTCGGCAAATCAATAGAAGGACTCAAAAACGTATTGTCATCATAAACGAAGGAATTCATTAATGCCCCTTGTTTGCCTCCATGTTTTAATGGAACGCAGAGCAAATACATCCAGAGGGTGTTCGCCGAGACCGGCAGCACGAGCCGGCATCTCCAGCCACTTGGAATGTTCCAAGAAAGAGGTGATGGAGGTGAAGAGGTGGCAGGGCCTCGGTGAAGATGGCTGGAGGTCTGGATTTGCATCCCTCTTCCTGTGCATATCCTGAGGGAAAGAAATTCCTCTTTTGGACGTGCCCTCCAACACCTCCACTCCCTGGGAGGCATTTGGGGAGTGGAGGGCTGTGTCTGGATGAACCCTCGCCTCTCACAGAGCCCATTGTCTCACCAGTGGGAGAGATTTCATCTCGTTCAACGCCTCTGGACAAAACATGTGAAAACTGCATTGCTTTAAATATTCCGTGCACACTCCGACAGCCGTGTTCCCTCTCCATGAATCACCAGGACCCAGCCAGAGCAGCTGTCCTGGAGGTTATATGTGCTCAGCAAATACGTTTTTTGGCACCGAGATGAGCATTTTCCCCGCAGTACTTTGGAAGTGTAAAAGGGGAAAGATGCAAAGCGTCAGCTCCACTGCCATCACAGCTCCAGGAGCTATAACCCATGATCCCATCCAGTCCCACAAGCCTCTGTTGGCACCAGGCAGGAGTCTGGGCATGCCAAGAGGTTCCCGTGTCCCATTTCTTAAACAAACCCTCCTTCCGGGCACTGAGGAGCAGGGTCAGATCCAGACATAGTGTGAGATCCAGCTCTTGTACCCTTGGCCATGTCCCATGGATCCTCCTGTGACTTCAGCAGCAGGAACGAGGGAAATCCATGGCATTTGCCCAACATCCAGGTACCTGTGACCATGTCTGAATGGAAGGCATTGCAGATATCTTAACAGATTTTTAAATCTTTTCAAGTTTTCTCCCCAGTTGCTCAGCAGCAGAAGTGACCAAGTGCAAGGTTCTGCACCTGGACTGGGACAACCCTTAGTGTTACAAGCTGGGGGCTGAAGGCACTGAAAGCAGCTCTGCCAAGAAGGATTCGATGTGCTGGTGGATGAAAGGCTGGACATGACCTGCCAGTGTGTGAATGCCAAACGTGTCCTGGGCTGCATCCAAAGCAGCTCAGGCAGCAGGTGAGGGAGGGGATTCTTCCCCTCTGCTTCATTTGCATGAGACCCCACCTGCAGTGCTGCATCCAGCTCCGGGACCCCCAGCAGAAGGACATGGACCTGTTGGAGCAAGTCCAGAGGAGGCCACAGAGATGCTCCAAGGGCTGGAGCCCCTCTGCTCTGGAGCCAGGCTGGGAGAGCTGGGGGTGTTCACCTGGAGAAGAGAAGGCTCCAGGGAGACTTCAGAGCCCCTTCAAGGGCCTAAAGAGGCTCCTGGAGATCTGGAGAGCTGGAGAGGGACTGGGGACAAGGAATGGAGAGACAGGACTAGGGGGAATGGCTTTAAGCTCAGGGAGGGCAGGGTTAGATGAGATGTTAGGAAAAAACTCTTCCCTGTGAGGGTGGTGAGGCCCTGTCACAGGGTGCCCAGAGAAGCTGTGGCTGCCCCATCCCTGGGGCATTCCAGGCCAGGTGGGATGGGCAGCCTGGTCTAGGGGAAGGTATCGCTGCTCATTGCAGTAGTTTTGGAAGTAGATGACCTCTAACCCAAACTCTTCCATGATTCTGTGACCCTTCTGCTGTCCCCATGGTAAATCATCCTGGCACAGCCCCTGCACGCTTACATAGGGATTAATCTGGCCCCATATAGTGCCTTTCTCAAATGGAGCCGCCGCCAAAAACAAGCTCATTTGCACATATTTATCATCAGGGAAAAAATAGTCGCTCGCTGATCCAGAACATTCATCTCTAAATATTTACAAAGCATTATTTATCCGAATAAAAGAGACATTTTTCACTCAACAGACCAGGCATATGGTAGCGGCGTGTGGTAGGAGACGAATTGCACCGAGTAATTCTGAACAGATTTAATGCCAGCAATAATTATTTTTAATCAGGCAGAAAGTTCCCTGGGTGATAACCGAACATGCAGCATTTGAAAGCAATTCCGTCGACCCGCATTGTTGGATATTATTTGTTCAAATGTGCTTGTTGTGCCTTTTGGTACTTCACTGCCACTTCCACCCGCCTTCCTATCTCCCTTGGGGAAGGTAAAAAAAAAAATAAAGGAGGGAAAAAACCACAAACCCCAAGCCCTCTGTCATTTATTTCAAGCATGTCTTTTAATTACAACGCTGCATTTAGATAGTGTACAAAATATTCCGGGCTGGATGCCTGTTTAACAGACTCCCCAGTTGCTGCTTGAAGCTGCTCAGCAGAACACAGTGTGAATCATTATGAAATCTCTCACCTCAGTACCAGGGAAAATGGAGAACCAAATGTACTGATGGCAAACATTTAGGAAAGAATGACACAGGAGGAGGGATTTTGCCAAGCTTTGGTTCTTCAGGGAGGTTTTGATAGATGCTACAGGTGAACACAGAAGGTTCCCAGGCCCAAATCACTCTCTGCTGTGCTGCAGGATGAGGTTTTGTGTCACGCACCCGTCCTCATGTCAACGTGCTCACAAACACCCTCCCCAGGGGTTTTGTAACACGGGGAGAGCACAGCTGGAGAAGACACAGAAACCTTTGGTATCTCTTGCAGTCAAATCATAGGTTCATAGAATGGTTTGGGCTGGAAGCGACCTTTCAGACCATCTCCATGCCATGGGCATGAACCTTTCAGACCTTTCCATGCCATGGGCAGGGATGCCTTCCATAGACCAGGTTGCTCCAAGCCCCGTCCAACCCGGCCTTGGGCACTTCCATGGACGGAGCATCATTTCTCCATAGCCTTGGGACTGTGACCTGGTGCTACATTCGGGACATCTTTCAAGCCCCAGGCATGGCCATGGCTGTATCCAGCTCCCTCACCAGTTATTTCCATCTGGGAAGGTGAGGAACAATGGAAACAGGGTGCCAGGGACAGGCTGGGCTGGAAACACAATCCCTGCGCCAGACGAGGAGAGAGCCAGAGGTGAGTAGGGCACACAAATGAGGCCAATGGCATATTAATGAGCAATCAGATCTACCTGGCAACAGCTCTTCCATCTGCTGAATAAGCCCCTGTAACGAGCTTACCTGGGCTCTTTGTTCTGCACTGGGAGGGAGCAGCAGCACCCAGACCCTCCCTGCCAGGGCTGGGCTCGGAACTGATCCCCTGCCACCACGAGAAGAGCAAATCCCCGTGCTCAGCCCTCAAAAGCAACAGCTCAGGAAAGATTAAGTTATGTTTCTGGCAGGGCTCAGGGTTTCCAAGTCCCCTGCAATTACAGTGACAATTACAGGGCTGCCAGTGGCTGCAGTCGGAGTCGGGGGAGCTGCTGCAATTTGAGGGTTGGTTTGTGCAGTTTCCAGCACTGATATGTCAGGAACTGATAATGTCAGTTCCTGCTGGGGGATGTGACCAACACTGGGACCTCGCTGCCTAAACCTGCACTGACTGTGGGGGTAATCCTGGTCCTGACAAACCCACAGTTAAAGGTCAAAGATGCAGGAGGAATGAGGAAAAGCAGCGTGGAGGGAGCATGAGACAGCTTTCATTTCTGGCCCAGAAGAATATGAGGCCAGAAGGAAAATACTTTGGGGCTGATGGTCTCACAGATGCTCAGGGCGTCAACCTCCGTGTCTCAAAGAAAAGTTATCCAGGAGAACCGTGAACATCTACATCAGCTGGGGATATCTGACTGGAGATGTGTCTCAGAGCTTGAAACCTCCTCCAAGAGAGTTGAGGAGCTCAGAAAATCCTTTTCAGCCTCACTTGGGGGATCCAGCAGAGATTCTATAAAAAGAGCTCCACTCCATTAATCCCCAAGGTTCTCCCCATGTCTGCCAGCCTATTTCCAATAAAGCAAAGGAGGTGATCACCAAATTCAGGAACGCAGCTGATGAGAAGCAGGAATTTCATCTTCATTTGCAGGAGTGGTAACAAAACCCATCTTATTTAGCAAAATGCATCCCCTGCACCTGAAAATTGATCTAACCTGCTTCTAAATGGGATGGACGTCACTGATCCTCCAACTGTTTGTGGTCAGGAAAGACAAATGGGATTTTGCTTTCATCCCTGGAGCCTTTGTGCTCGGCTGGGCTGGAGCACACAGCCAGCACACACAGGTTGTTTCAGCAAGGAGAGAGCTCAAGGGGAATCATCTTGAAATGCTCTTGTCAGGCTGAGAAGGTCTAGGGCTTGAGGCTTAATAGTCAAGATTATTTTAGGCAGGAAAAAACCAGCAGCGCTTCATCCCAAGTGCAGGAGGCAACTCTGGGCTTGTTCTCCACCATGGCTTGTGGCAGGCCTGGGTGCTGGGATGCTCCTGGGGAGAATTTTGGGAGATGCTGGGGGGAACTTCCCATGCAACCCTGGGCTTGACCGTGAGCACAACCAGGAGAGACTCACCCGCCCATGCCAGCCCCAGCAGGGCCCTAGACATGAGCCCTGCCAAAAACCTCCACCACCACTGACCACAACTTTTAGCCAAACCTCAGCCACCTGGGCCTGACGGTGGTTTTGCCATACTCCCAAGCAGATGAATTTTGGGTTGATGCTCAGGTTTACCAGTGCTGGGCTCAGAGGTGAAATGATTGCTCCTAACTGCCAGCAGCAAAGCCGTGCTCTCCCGGCGTTCCCAGCAGTTCATTATCCCTCCCACCCTCCCAGCCTCCTTGTCCTGCCATAATAAGGCAGGAGGCAGAAGTCAAAGGCATCATTCCAGGGAAAGCTCTCAGGAGCTGTTCATCAAACTTGCCCTTTTCTAATGAGAGTCATCTCATTTACATGCTCATTTAACGCTACACTCCACATCTAACAGCACATTCCAGCCACCTCCTTCCTTCACCTAAAAACCCATTTGCAAAAAAACACCATTTCCCCTAAATCCTAATTAGGCCACTGTGACCCCACATAAGCTTCAGCAAACCCCCTTTTGTGTCCAAACAGCACGGCCTCCCAAAGGCTTTATCCAAACACCCTCATCACGAGGTTAATTCCAGCCCAACGAATTAACAGTTCTGTGAGCTTCGTCTGATTAACAAAACTGAAATGCCTAGGGAAAAAAAATAGGGAAATCATTCCTGGGTCTGTTCCTGCTGCAGAACAAACACCCTTCTGCCCCAGGGGAGCCTCTCCCACCTCCCTCGCATGACCCTTTCCAAAATCTCAAGCGTGGCTGGCAGCCCATAAACCTCCCTGTGAAGGCCTATCCCAAAAAACACCGAGAGCTTTATGATCCATCTGTCTGGAGGCTCTCAGGTTGCAGGAAATGCTCAGATTAACTGAGAAAAAAGTAAATTTTTGCCCATTTCTGGTCTGCTACCATAAGGTGCTGATGCAATATTGTGGTTCCCATGATAGGAGCAATATGCAGCAGCTCAGAGTGGGTTTGTGCCCACACATCCTTGTCTCAGGCAGGGCTGAGCATGCCCCACCACGAGCATCTTCTGCTCGTCAGCACGGTACCCTCACAAGCTCTTTTGTACCTGCAGCAGGGACCTTGCTGGGAGCCCCCGTGCTAATCCTAATATCCATCCAGCCTGGTGCAAGGAGGCCTTTTCAGATATTCCAGTGTTAATTTCAAATATTCCTTTTTTGTTTGTTTGTTTGTTTGTTTACAAATAGCATGGGATAGGCATGGAAAATAGAAATAAAGAATCCTGTGGTGCTGTGAATAGTCCCTACTCCTATTACCATAGGCTCAGGGTCCCCGGGATGTTGTGGATGCGAGTCAGGGAGCTCACACTGATACACCCCCAAAGGGATTTCCCAGCTCAGCCCCCACTTTGCTGCCGGCAGAAAACGGCCCTGGCAGATCTTTCATCAGTTTAACAAGCTCTGCCTTAAAATTAGTTTTGAGGTCTTTCACCCCCAACAATCCTATTAGCCCCAGCCATGCCAGAACCCCAGAGCCATGTGCTGATCCCCTCTCAGATTTATTCCTGCCCGGTTCAGATTTGTTTTTCTGCTGACACGGCCCTTCCAGTTAAATCAGTTTGCCTCCCTCCCTGGTGTTTACATTCCTGCAATATTTATAGACAGGCATCACGTCGTCTCCCAGCATCCTTGGCCAAACACGGATGATATTTTTCAGCTCCTTGCCTAAAATAGGCCCTTTTCCCCTGCCCTTCCCAAAGCCCCTGTGCTGCACCTGCTGCGAGTTAAACTCACCCTTTTTGGGGGCAAACACCAGAACTCTGTGGCACATTCCCAAAGAGGCTTCCCCAGAATTTAGCAGAAACCTTAAATATTTCCTCATCTTTATTTTGCTTATTATGCTTTAGAGCCACATTTTCCTTTTCCCCAGCAGCATCATACCGATGGCACACAGGGAATGCACCAAGGTCTTTGTTCTCTTTTTAATTCCCACTCAGAAGCCCTCAGTTTAGCGGAAAATCTGCTTCATCTCCCAGATTCTTGGGCTCACCCTTTGCAATATGGCATTTGCCCTGTTTTACATCACCCCTAACCCAACCCCTTGCTTTCACAGCCCTTCCCCAGGCCACAGTAGCAACACTGACCCTCAGACTCCGTCTGCAATCTCCTGCCAGCACATGGTCAATGCTTTAGGGAAGACAGGCAGACTCCAGACACTGCATTCGCCTTGCCTAGAAGCTCTGCTCCCTTTCGAAGAAAGAAATCTGGTGACAGCAGGTTGGCCTGGCATCATCCATGGCAAAATCCCATTTTCTAGTACCTGCTGGCAGCCAGCAGGGAAAAAAACCAAGGGGAAGCATCCTCATAGCGAGTTCTCGTGCCGGGGATTTCATTTTCATATAGCTCATTAACTCCCCAGCAGCAAGCTCGCTGCCCACACTTCATAACTCCAATTATTCCCTCCATCCCCTTTCATCCCACAGCCTCCCAAGCCTTGCAAGCTCAAGAAAATGAAATCATCTCGATGACTAGCTCTTTTTATCCCCCTATTTCAAGTCCTTTCTGTTCTCCAGTCAGATGATGCCACCTCTGACTTCTCTGTCCACAAAGGGCTACCTTAAGTATTTGATGTAAATGCTGCAGGGAGAACAACTTACTCCATTTCAGGTTATTATCTCACCAGAATGACATATATTATCCAGCAATCTCCAGCCAGACAGGGGATCTGTGTATCTCTGCATTATCTTGTTGGGAGCACACGGGTTGCTCACTACGTGGTTCTCACCACAAAGAACACCCCAGGGGAAAAAAGTAAATAGAAAGCATCCACTTGGGCTGCTGGTATTATACTGGTGGGGAAAAAAAAACCAACCAAAAGAGCCATTGCTAATGGCCCAGGATTCATCCTAAACACACAGAATGTCCCAAAGTCTGGTTTTGTAAGGCTTGGTGCCTGTAATTCTCCATGTGGCTCTGCACACACGTGAGTGTCAGAAAGGGATGCCGAGGTTCAGAGCAAGAGGCAGAGTTAAAACATCAGAGCTGTCTGAATACACCAGGGGATGGTGCCTCTTGCTGTATTTCCTCCTGGAGCTCAGAAACCACGAGGAGGCCATGAAGGTGATCGCCGGGCTGGAGCCCCTCTGCTCTGGAGCTGGGGCTGTTCAGCCTGGAGAAGGCTCCAGATGGCTTTAGAGCCTCTTCCAGTGCCTAAAGGGGCTCCAGGAGAGGGACTTGGGACAAGGGATGGAGGGACAGGACAAGGGGGAGTGGCTTTAAACTCAAGGAGGGCAGGGTTAGATGAGATGTTAGGAAAAAATTCTTCCCTGTGAGGGTGGTGAGGCCCTGGCACAGGGTGCCCAGAGAAGCTGTGGCTGCTTGTCATGGGTTGACACCCTGGATCCCTGGCAGTGTTCCAGGCCAGGTTGGACAGGATTTGGAGCAACCTGGGCTAGTGGAAGGTGGCAGGGGGTGGAAGTGGATGAGCTTTAAGAGATCCTTTCCAACACAAACCATTCTGTTGATTCTGTGAATCTGTGAATCTAAGAGTCTCAGTATCTCAGTGCTTCCAGCATGTTTAGGATTGGCTAGTCCCACATTTTCAGGCCAAGGGCAAGAGGAGAATCAAGGATGAACAGCACTGGTTAACTGAGACACACCAGCATCAGCCTCATCCCAGCAATTTAAAACCTGACTCCATGTTCTCCACCATTATGGACAAGGAAAAGTCCTGCTGATTGGAGCCACATGGAGCCACTTGAGACAGAAATCACAGCTCCCTGCTGAAGAGGCATCAGGCAATGGGCATGGCTCCCTGGATTTTGTGTTTCTCAAGGGAAAGGACCCCACCAGCAGCTCTGGTCTCTGGCAGAACACACCTCAGGGACTTCACAGGGGTTTCGTAATGACATCAGCACGATTCCTTTATAGACTTAAAGAGATAAGACATTTTTCATGGCCATGGTAATCAATTCCTCTGCTCAATTAGCCTTGCAGATCTACGAAAACACGCATCTTTTTTCTAGAGAGAAAAACCCAGCATTTCTACAGCAAAGCTGCTGTCGAGGAGGCTCAGGAGCAGCAGCAGCGTGATGGGCACCAGACCTTCACCCTCCAGAGAGAGGCAGGATCCAGGTGCCAAGGAGGGCAATAGGGTGGGAGCAGGGGCAGATGGGGACAAGATCCTGCCCTGGAGCTGGGAAGGTGCTCAGCTTACCCACGGAGGCAGCAATACACAGGGCAGACCCAGTGCCTGTCCCCAGCCGGCCACTCCTGAGCTTCACCCGTCATTTGCC
Source organism: Mystacornis crossleyi (assembly GCA_013400655.1). Classification (NCBI taxonomy): domain Eukaryota; kingdom Metazoa; phylum Chordata; class Aves; order Passeriformes; family Timaliidae; genus Mystacornis; species Mystacornis crossleyi. The sequence continues at coordinate 20,573 of VYZQ01011374.1, forward strand.
TTTGCTGGAGGGAACGACTCGGAAAAATCCATGTCCGTGTCCTCTGAGACCACAGCTGGGGACAGAGCTGGGGCTGCAGCTCTGCCTCCAGTGGGCTTAGTGCCAAGGGAGAGACAGAAAGGGATTTAACCTGCTGAGTATGAGCTGCCAGGGAGAATTTCAAATACAAAATGAATGCAGAAAGGTGCTTCTACTCCCTGCCTTGGTCCCCTCCTTGAGCTGGCTGGACTTTGTAAGTCTATGTCCATGCTCCTGGACAAGAGGCTGGGCCAGTGTGGTGTCCCCAGGAGCGAGCAGCACAGCCCAGGTCTCAGAGCCCACTGCCCCCATCATGTCCCCCGTGTCATGGGTCCCGTTGCAACCTCAGCCACCAGCCCCAAATGCAGCATCTTCTGGCAGCTGCAACTCGAAACCAAAAAGAAATAATGAAAGCCTCCAGCACACAGAGCTCACCCCACAGTCCGGAGCACAGCACCCATCACGGTCCCCTTTGCATGGCAGAGAAACAGGGGAGAGAGGCAGAGGAGGGAAAACACTGAGGGTGGGAGGGTGTCTGCCTTCTCCCAGACTTCTTACACCTTCCCCAGGCACATCTGGCTGTGGCCAGTATCAGTGCAAGGTGCTGGAAGAGACTGACGGGGGCTTAATCCTGCCCGGCGGCTCTGAACATCCCCGTTCAGGGCTGATCTGATCCCTGCAGACATGTGTGCTCTGATTTCATTAATCACAGATGATTCCTCACCACTTTCCCTCTCTCCCCATCCCCAAGAGCAGCTCTCTGAGAGGGCAAAACCCAACGTGTAGGGTGTTCCTGCAGGAGCAGAGCATCTGTGTTCACCCTCTGGATTCCCTGCAGGAGCTGCACGGGGGTCAGGGATTAGCACAGGTCTGACCCAGGCAGCATAGGGGTTTCTATCCCTACTCCACAGCCCAGATTCGTACTCTCCTAATACCCTACAGCAGCTCAGATCAGTGTTTCCCCTGGATCAGGGATATTCTAGTGCCTCTGCTCCGCAGCTTCCACTCCTCTGTGCCAGCCTGGAGAGGTGCTGGTTGCCCAAATCCTTCCTCTGTAGGATATTTTGGTTCTCCTCTGTGTATTAGTGACTTTACTATTTGCAGCCGCTGGTCCCAGCTTGGGAAGGGGAGACAGAGGGGCCAAGTGCTGCTGGGCTGACTGGGCAGGCTGTGCTGGAAAAATCTCTGTTTCTTTCGGGTCTGGAAAGCAGCAACCCTAAGGTGCTCCATCCCTCCTGAGAGATTTCAACGTAAAATCTACCAGAGAGATGTAATTAAGCTTAATTTTATGCTTAATTCCAATGCCTCAAACATAAGGGGGACATGGATCTGCTGGAGCAAGTCCAGAGGAGGCCACAGAGATGCTCTGAGGGCTGGAGCCCCTCTGCTCTGGAGCCAGGCTGGGAGAGGTGGGGGTGTTCACCTGGACAAGAGAAGGCTCCAGGGAGACCTCAGAGCCTCTTTGGGGGCCTAAAGGGGCTCCAGGAGAGCTGGAGAGGGACTCTGGACAAGAGCCTGGGGGGACAGGACACAGGGAATGGCTTCCCACTGCCAGAGGGCACTGTTAGATGGGATACTGAGATGGAATTCTTCCCTGTGAGGGTGGTGAGGCCCTGGCACAGGGTGCCCAGAGAAGCTGTGGCTGCCCCATCCCTGCAAGTGCTCCAGGCCAGGTTGGACGGGGCTTGGAGCAACCTGGGATAGTGGGAGGTGTCCCAGCCCATGGCAGGGGGTTGAAACTGGATGGGCTTTAAGGTCTTCAACCCAAACCATTCCATGATTTTATGCTTCTATGAAGGCAGGAAGATAAATATCCCAACCAGCTCTTCGATTACCTATAACCATGACAATTCCAGGTTCTCTCATATTCCACTGCAGACTCACACAGGATTGAACAGGTCATACCTCAGCCTCAGGAAATCCTGACATTGGCTGGATCACCTTTCATCAAATCTGACACCTCCTCACCCCTCAAAATCCTACCTGAAAAGCAGTCAGTGCCCTGCATATGTCCCTCTCTCAGATCATTATCACCATCCCTGTGCCCCTATAGCCAGGCCAGTGGGGCATCCCCATCCCTCTGTGCCACTGGCTTCAAAATCCAGCATTGGATTAAATAATCCTGCATTTGGTTGGGAAATAATTGGTACCACTCCGTTTGTGAGCTATTGCTCTTGGTAATGAAAGCCTCTGTTCCAACCCAATTAGCATGATACTCCAAAAAGGCAAAGGACAAAGCTATGATAGCTCAGGGATAAAAATAGTTAGTGGATTTGGATTGGAGGGGAAAAAAAAGTAGAAAAAAAGTCACATAGATATCATAACCTTACAGCAGACCTTGTCCCAGCTGTGTAATTCTGGACTGAGTGGAGGGAGGATTCACCAAGGACCTGAGGATGCTGTAAAAAGGCTTTGCACCCCGTGGCAGGGGTGTATCCCACAACATTCCCGCTGGGATGTGCACCAGGAGTTGAAACACCAACTTAGGAGAGACCTCACTGTGGCCTTCAGCATCCTCCCAAGGGGCAGCAGAGGGGCAGCACCGACCTCTTCCCTCTCATGGGTGACAGGACCCGAGGGAACGGCTGGAGCTGTGCCAGGCGAGGTTTGGGTTGGATATCAGGAAAATATTCTTCATCCAGAGGGTGCTGGGCACTGCCCAGGCTCCCCAGGGAATGGGCACAGCCCCGAGGCTGCCAGAGCTCCAGAAGCGTTTGGACAGCGCTGCCAGGGATGCCCAGGGTGGGGTTGTTGGGGTGTCTGTGCAGGGCCAGGAGTTGGACTGGATGGTCCTGGTGGGTCCCTTCCATCTGTGACTCCATGAAATGCCTTCTCCAGGCACCCTGCACTGAGGGGTATCCCTGGAAAAGGAATGCTGGAGGCTCAACTCCCTTCTTGGTTCGCAGTGGGAGCTAAACCCCGCAGGCCCCAGGCGCCAAACCCCACGTGTGAGCGGCCTCACGGGCCCAGCTCTCACCCAGGGCTGCTAAACCTGCATTTCCAGGGGGTTATCGGGCTGTAATCCCGGCTGCAAGCCTGGCTGCCTTGCATAATGAGTTGCATTACATGTAATCCATACGCTAATACGCTCTGAGCGGGAGCCAGAGCCGATATTGGACGGTTTTCCTCGGAAAAAACACTCGCCCTGCTGCAGGCCGGAGGTTGGGGTGTGCCTGAGGACAGCCTTAGGGGGCTGCGTCTGTGGAATAAACCAAACCTGGGGGGTTCTAAGCAAAAACTGGCATCCCTGGGACTGTTCAAGGCCAGGCTGGAAGAGTTTTGGAGCAGCCTGGTCTGGTGGGAAGTGTCCCTGCACGTGGCAAGGGTGTTGGAATGAGATGGGCTTTAAATCGCCTTCCAACCCAAACCATTGTAGGATTCTATGTAACAATTATGGAATGTAAATGTATTTGGGATGCTAATATATGGCTACACAGCACACAGACCATGTACAGCAGGCAGAGCATATATAACACAGAGGCAATATATAGCACAAAAACAATATATAGCACAAAAACAATATATAGCACATTTCTGTGGCTGCATGGAAGGATTTACACAGGGAAGGAGTATGAAGGCAGGAGGGTGAGGGCAGACATTCCCTAGAGCAAACCCCAACCACAGGTCCAAGAGGATTCAGAGCAGAAATCCTAGCGGAAAAAAAATAGGCAAAACAGCAAATATAGCTAAAACCCCATCCGTGGCAAAGTAAAACTGACCGGATTTAGGGATAGCATTTTAAATTAAAGGCTTTGCATAATGCACGGGGTTTGTGTTTTATTAGATTTGCAGCCAGAAGCAGGAGAAAGTCGTAGCAAGAGGGAAGAAGGGGAGGACACAGCTCAAATTCACGACCCTGCCCAGATCCCATCCAGGCTGGGAATGTGAGGGACGCCATCCCAGTGCGAAACAAACGAGCTGTGGATGATACAGGAATGGAGAGCAGGAGATTTAACCTGTTTGAAAAACTTGTTACAGCCGTGCAAGCTCCCTGCTCCCACCGCTCCTCCTCCCCAGGCACAGCCTCCGTACCCAGCCTGGCTTTCCCCGGGGTGAAAGCAGTTCTGTGTCTTCACGGCAAAGGCATTTATAGCCAAAGGAACCCAAACAAACGCTCTGATGATCCCAGTAGGTCATTAGCACTTTACAACCTAAATTATCCTCACCCACCCCCAGTTTTCCAATACTCCCAAGTCGTCTTGCTAGGATCAGCTGTGTTGGCTTTTTCCTGCTGATCCAGGACCAAGTGAAAACTTTGAGGCTAAAGAAAAAATTCTTAATTAAAGAGCTCGTTTGAAAATAACATCCCCCACGATTTTTATTGAGGGAACGTGTTTCACGTGGCGTTTCGCACGCTATTAAAACGGAAGAATTTTTGACCAGCCAACAGTTTTAGTTGGGAGTTTCTGATGTTTTGCTTATATCTGTGTTTACTCCCATGTGCCAGCTATTGCCATCTGGGAACAGCCTTTTACTAGAGTAGATTTATCACACAGAGAAATAAGCTCAGTTGTCGACTTCTTTAATAAAGATGAGAAGCACAGTACAGATCTAAAAGCAAAATGCTGTCCCATATTCCCTATTAGGCTGAATACTGTCAGGCTTCTCCTGTGTCTCTATTTGTGTTCCCTTCTCCCAGACATAATAAAAAAGAAACTGTGTTGCTTAACCTGCAAAGAAAGGGATTTTTCTTTGCAAGGAAACTCACTTGATGAGTAGTTCAAAGATATTAAACATAGGAAGAAATTCTTGACTGTGAGGGTGGTGAGGCCCTGGCACAGGGTGTCCAGAGATGCTGTGGCTGCCCCTGGATCCCTGGAAATGCTCCAGGCCAGGTTGGACAGGGCTTGGAGCAGCCTGGGATAGTGGAAGGTGCCCCTGCCCCTGGCAGGGGGTTGGAACAAGATGATCTTTAAGGCTCCAGTCTAGAAAATGCCTAAATTTAAATATACATTTAAGGCAAACCTGTTAAGTGAAGCTGAAATCACTGGGACTTCAGCATGTGCTCCAATCCATGCTCTAGAGCCAGGGCTTGCATTGCCACAGAGCTGGAGAGTCCCTGGAAAAGGGGTTGTCTTCCTTCTCTTCACAGTGCCTGAATATTTCATAGCCCCTGGAAGAAGCAGTGAGGGCATCTGTGTTTAAAGAAAACACGTTTAACATGGAGAGGTTTGTGGCTTAGGGCAAAAGCAGCAGGAATGTTGCCCGTGTCATTTCCGAGACTGCCGTGAGCTTCCTGCCCAATTTCAGGCTGCTCAGAAAATGCCAGTTTCACAGAAAATAATTACAATAATAAAATAAAACCTCCCTCTCGCACTGCACTTTGCAAGACTGTGATTGTGTGCTTAATGGCCATCATATATTTAAAAGTCTTCCAGCGGGCAGCTGTGTGTCTTCTGGTTTGCTGCACAAAAGTGTTATTCTTCCAGCAGTGTTTGTCCTTTGTATTCCCAAACCATGGAATCCTCTCTCCCATTTCCCACAGCTCTGTGCTACAGCAAACCCGGGTGAGAGCCCAGGGTGTGCCACAAGCCCAAGAAGCTGTGGCTGTCCCATCCCTGGAAGTGTTCCAGGCCGGGCTGGATGGGGCTTGGAGCCACCTGGGACAGCGGAAGGTTGGCAAGGGGCTGGAATGGGATGGGCTTTAAGAGCATGTGGCCAGAGGTGCATTTATTTTATTTATCTATTTCTTTTAAAGCTGTATTTTAGTGGTCCCTTAGTCACTAAAGCCATTTCTTGTGAGTGGTTAGCAGCACAGACAGCAAATTGTCTGTCCTTGACTAGAAAACTCTTTCTGCCCAAATTTATGCCAGATTGGCAAATCTTCCCATGATTATTTCATTTGTTGAGCTTCTGTGGCTGAAAACACAAGGAATTTTGTGAAATGTAAGCTCTTGGTGCAAGGCCGGGTTGGACAGGGCTTTGAGCAACCTGGCCTAGTGGAATGTGTCCCTTCCCATGGCAGGGGTTTGGAACAAGGGTGTCTTTAAGGTGCCTTCCAGTTCTGGGATTAGATGATGCAGCTCTGCTGGAAGGACTAAAAGGATGGGCCACTGCTGGATTTCAGCTCGGCTTCGCTCCAGGTTTACCTTGGAGACCTCACCAGCGGCTCCAGGAGAAACCCCAATCCCAGGGCCATGGTCATCGACTCCTCTCTGACCTCAGTAGGGCTGGGATATCATCCCACATCCCATAAAGGTGTTTCAGCCTCTTCCCAAATCCTGTATCAGCTTGATTTGAGATTCACTTGATGGCCCCAAACCTCCTGTAGTGCCTACTACGGACACACGCTGGGAGCTTTTCCAAGGACGAGGCGTCCCGTTTGGCATGAGCTTTCCAAAGGGCTCTGACACCTGCAGAAATGCACCTTCCCAGCAGCAGCAGTGCTGAACTCAGCCCTGGGTATCTGGGGGTGGCTGGAAAGCATCCCACCTCCACTAAAGCTTGGAAAAGCCACCCGAGACAGAAGTCAGGCTGCTGGGGCTGCGTTTGGAGCTGATTCCCCAGGAATGGGAGGGGGAAAGCCGAGTGTTTGCTGGTGTGTGTGCCCAGCTTTACCAACCCAGCTTGTCTGTGGCAGCAAACGGGCAGAGATTTGCAGTAACTGAATGGAATAATACACTGGAAATTTTGAGTGTATTTCATTCAGAGATAAATCAGGTGTAATTAAACAGTGTCAATTAATGTACTGCCCAACGAATGAAGTAATTGCTTTTTTTTAAAGAGGCAGCATGGTAATATCCACTCATTCCTAAAGGGATAATGATGCTGATTTAACCTAGTCGAGGTATAAACAGCCACCCCGTGTGTCACAACCCAGTGCAACAAACCCAAAAGTTCATTTTGATCACAAAACTACATTTTGTGCATTCCCTACTCCCCTTCTTGTTCCCATCTAAAGCAGCCAGGAATTAGCACTGGTTGCATGGGAGAAACGTGGATCTTGCTCCTCTCCTGCCCCAAAAGCTAAGTACATTTTCCTACAGAGGGTTTTCTTTAAGGATGCAAAAGGGAAAGGGAACACCTTATCCTTAGCTGTCTGCTCTGTATCTGTACAAGACTACCAGTTTAACCAGTAAAACTACTGGAAATTGAATGCCAGAGTTTCTGAAGAGCCTCAAAGAAACCCATTTGGATTTCTGGGTGTGTGGCGTGAAGCTTATCCCAAGTTACTCTCAGGTATCCCTCCACTATGGAAAATCTTGCAGCCAGAGTAGAAAAAGCATTTCCCAAAATTTTATGGGCTCCCTATGAATCTGTCATCCCAACCAACTCCTGGAGCCCCACATGTTGGATTTTCCATCCCCCTTCATCTCCACCCCTTTCCTTGCTCCCTGCTGAGTTAATTCCCCTGCCTCTGAGCTGCCCTCTCCTTTCATCCCTCCTTTAATGAGCTAAGTCATAGTTAAAAATTCTCCTCTTTAAAGCAACGGGGGTAGGAACCAGGTTAAAATTCGGGGCTGTTCCCTTGGGTTCCCTGCAAATTCAGCCCAAGCCAAGACAGTGAATTTGCCACAGGTGCTGGAGGTGACTCCTGACATGACTAATGGCTCCACCAGCAAAGGCAGCCCTAAAAACATATTGATTTTCCAGGCAGCATCACTTCCCTCAGAGCAACTCCAGGTTTACTCACTGTCGATTTTTCTCCTCTTTTTTTTTTTTTTTAGTTAGACTGGAAATTTATTTTGCAAACAGAACAGCTGAGGACTTGTAAATATGTATATATATGTATTTATTTTTATATGTGTGTGTCCATATATAAATTTATATATGTTCATGCACACACATATATAGATGTGTATCTTCAGGATGGATATTTGGGGAAATTTTTTAGATTTTTGCAGCTTACAGCACCCAGTGCCTCCAACCCAAGGGTGGAAGCTGGCACGAGGTGAACCCAAAACTGAGCCCCTGTTTGGAGAGGAGCCATGGTGTTCCTGCAGGGGCTGAGGAGGAAGGATGGGGAGCAGCCCTCACCAGTTAATTTTAACAAAGCACACATTTTCCTGGCTCCGCCATGGACTTGCATATTTTAACTCCTATCTTCTGTTCAGCAGCTAAAAAGAGACTTTCATTCCCGTTTTGGCTGCTGTGCCTCGTTTCCCATTCCCGGGCTGTTACACAGCCTCTATTCTTGCAGCCACCCAGTGCTGATAACAGGGGAAGGACGAGACACCCCAGAGCTGCTCCCTCAAACAGGTGGGGGTTTTCTGCAAGCACCAACTTCCACAAGCCCATCTCTGTTATGTCTGCAGCGAGCAAGGAATATGAATCAGCACCGAGGCTGAATTAGCTTTCTGCCCACAGCTCTTCCCAAGGAATTCTTACAGAGATATATTTGTATTTAAGAGAAGAGATTAGAGGGAGCCATATAAATGCAATCCATCATCACCAATTAGGAATAAATGAGGGCAGGGGAAGGAGAAACTTTCTCTCTTTCGGTCCTTTTACAGGAATATTTTTTTAATATTTATTTTTATATATGCGTATGTGTGCATGTTGTTATACGCATATAAAAATATGTATGTTATTACATGTATATATAAATATATATGCTGTCGTAAGTATATATAAATATATATGTTTATATATGTATTATATATAAATAGACACAGGCACACACATATATATACACACATATGTTTATTCATATATGCAAGATTTTTGTTAACATTTAAACTATACACTATACATATGTATTTACGTATATAACATGCATCAATCCCTTTTTTAGATATAGATATTGATATATGGGTTATATAGTTATCTGCACACTGTACATACACACAAGCAGCCAAAAGAGGCAGAGAACCTTCTTGCCTTGCCCAAGGCCTGACATATCAGCACCCAAAGGAAGTTTTATCCCAGAATTTCACTTTTTTTTTCCCTTAGAGATCCAACTCTAGGAGTCGAGTGGATCTTTTGTAACCATATTTTTCCTCCAAAAGGCAACCAGAAAAAACTGTTAAATCAAAAATTTTATTCTTATTACCATCATTTCATCATCAACATCCTGGGGCCATGCTGGGCTCCTGACAGGAGCAGGAGGATTCTCAAGAGTCCCCCCTCTACTGAAGGAGGGAACTGATGCATCAGCAAAAACCACACCTCAACTTAGCCAAGACATAAATCACTGCAAAACTCAGATTTCCACATGGGCACACAGCCCCAGAACCCCTCTCTCTGTCTCTCCCATGAGGAACTTTCAGGAGCACTGAGCTTACCCAAAACCTTTTTTAAAAGATCTTATTTGTTTGGAAAGTGTGGGAGGTGAAAGGTTCCTTTAGGGAGATTTAAAGTGAACACCATTAGCATTACATTGTTCATTCAGCCCCTCTACCCATGACATGAGAACAAAATGATCTGATCTAAGCAAAACTTCTGGTTTCATAGCAACAATGAAATTTTTTTTTTTTTTTTTTTTTTTTGTGGGGAAATATAATGCAAATCAGTGCTTAGGTGCATAACTTGTGACTACTTGATTTCCTGTACTAGAGTCTGTTGAAACACTATTAAAATATAATTTAACTAAATGGCTTCCTGGAAAATAATAACAACAAAAAACCCAACCTTTTCTAGTTTAAAACTCAAGAAATGTCAAAGTGGTTCATGCATGAAAAATAAAAATGCTGTTTAGCTCTTTCATACGTCTTTCCATGAGATCTCAAAATAATTTTAGAAGAAAAAAGTGTGGATTTCTCTTCCCTAGTGCTGAGAATCAAGAGCCATGTCTTGAAGAATAGACACCTCCCCTAAATTTACCACAGGTTATTTTGTATTTTGGATCACAGTAGATCTTTCTGCCCTCCAAGTTTGGGGTGAAAATGGCCACGTGCTCCTAGCTGTGCTGGGTGTTCCAGGCACAGAGCAGACCTTAGGGATAAATACCAGTTTTACAGGTAAAACATAGTTTCTTACTCAGATGTTTTCAGCCTTGATCTTGAGGCAAGCTGGATACATGGTCCTCAGTCCTGACAAGGAGTGATGGCTAAATTTTAGGTGGCTCTGGGAGCAGGAGAAATTGGACTATGATTTTCTGAGCAGTTCATTTACAAGCTACTTCAAGGACCCCAATTTCCCAATCAAAGCAAAATTTGGCCAGTCCAGAACTCGCCTTTAATCTTCTTTGTTTTCTGCAAAAAAAAAGGAAATAGTTCCCTCAGGACGATCAAATCTATGAGTTTTCAAGAATATTTTATCATAACTCCCTTCCACAGGCCAACAATTCTCAAGTTTCCCTTCCCCGTTGGGAAAATGAGGCTAAAAGGGTTTGGGGGTGATGGTCAGATGGGGACAACTGACTGGTGTGACAACTGAGGTCACACCAAATCCTCACCACCCCCAAAAATGTGCTCAAGTGCTTCACTGTCCTTCCCCGAAGAAAAAGTGCTCCAGATGTTTAATCCAAACTCCCTGGCTGCTATTTAGAGCCTTTATGTCTTTTCATGTCCCTGACGAGCAATAACAGAGAAACATTATCACATAATATAAAATATTAAACACCTGTTGTAAATATTAAATTATATCCAAATACAACCTGGCAAAGATAATACTCGATACATTGTTTACATTGCTGCTGATTAACATTGGAGATTAAAATTAATACTCACACAACATAAACATCAACATGCTTTTAGCATGCAATTAAGCCGAACAATTTCATCAGCACAAAATGTTCTCATCCTTTCAAAAGGAGACACAAACTAAAAACAAAGCTGCCCTGAAAATATCACTGAAATCAAACTCCAACTGCAAAACATTTGCATCATTAGCAATTTTTCCCCCCACCACCACCACTTTGGAAATGCAGTTTTCCAAACTAGGAGGCCACAGTTGGAGGCAGAGGGCAGGGTTAGATGGGTTATTATTTCATGTTATTGGGAAGAAATTCCTCCCTGTGAGGGTGGGGAGGCCCTGGTACAGAGAAGCTGTGGCTGCCCCACCCCCAGAAATGTCCAGGGCCGGGTTGGACAGGGCTTGGAGCGACCTGGGATAGTGGACGGTGTCCCTGCCCATGGCAGGGGCTGGACTGGATGATTTTTAAGGTCCCTTCCAACCCAAACCGTTCTGGAATTCCATCCTGGGTTCTGTGGAATCCCACCATGATGGGCGGATCCTCATCTTCTCCATCACAGTGTCCATCCCCCTCTTCACTGTTGCAACAGGGCCATGAGACCCACTGGTATTTTCTTTCCTGAAAAAGCCATTAAAAAAGGGATAAGTTGAGTCAATTTCTGGATTTAAGGTGCATGAGGTCTTCCTTTGGCAAGGCTCACTGCTGGTAAGAGACCATGAGACAAGGGTGCAAAAAAATAGATCAGAGCCTGAAGGGGTGAGACAAAGGTGATCAGAGGTTGGGAAAATCTGAAGTCTGAAGGAAATGGGGAAAAAATGCTGAGGGAAGGGCTTCCACCAGTCCTCAGAGGTACAACAGTCCTTCAGAGACAGTTCTCCACAGCCGCTGCAGGCAGGACAAAGAGGGGTGAATTAAAGTGCAGCACATTTGAGGGAGGCTTAAGGAAATCTTTCCGATTACAAGGTTAATTAAGCAGGGGTATAGATTAGCTGGGGAAGCAGAGGAGTCCACATCACTGGAAATCTTTAAGAACAAGTTGGACAAGCATGTAGGAATGATGTGGAACAGAATGTCACCTTGGAACTGGTGATGTGTTAAACAGACATCTTTGCTCTGATTGCTCTTATCCCCTGCATTTCATCTCCACAGGAGTCTGTCCAGCTGGATTTTAGCCACGTGGGAGCTAAAAGGTGCATTAGCTCCTCAGCAAGCTCTCAGACATCAACCAGCACAAGCGGAGACTGAGCCCAGGAGACGCCCGCCGGGACACCGCCGTCCTTGTCCGGGATGTCCCACTGCTCTGACGGAGCAGCACCCAACGCTCCGCCTGAAAATCCCACGGCTGATGCCTCTGCAGGAATCAGGCAAGATGTAAAGCAGAGGAGACAAAATGTGGGTGTGTAATTAGGTGACAGCACATGTCCTGGCAGATGACTGCAGTGCTAAAGCATGCCATATGCTCCGGCTCCTATGGAAATCTTCCTCGGCTGACATCATTATGGAGCATTTGGGAACATACGCCGGTCCCTTATGTTTTCTCTGTCCTTCCTAAATGTTGCCAAGCGCCAAATACCTAAACACAATTAACCTCTGACATCGCCTTGAAAGGCTCTGCAACATCCTCAGAGAAGAGGGAATGTCTCCCAAATATCCCCAGAGCGTTCTACCTGGAGAATTGCCCTCCAGGGCTGGGACAAATCCATAGGGCTTGAGGCAGCCAGCACTGGGAGCAGGCAGCTCTTGTCCCATCCAACCTTCACTCACCAAAGAACTGGTAAATCAGATGGGCCAAACTGGTCCCTGTTTTGGGGTCAGCAATGACAGGACAGGACAGGACAGAAATGAGGTGGAGTGTCCAGGCAGTGCCCAGGGCATCCCAGCCATGACCTGGATCTCAGCAGCCGGAAAGCTCCTGGTGGAAATTGTTAAGGAATTTAGAAGTATTGGATCAGAGGGAAAGCAAGGGAAGAGAAATTGCCAACAGGGATTGTTCCAGAGCAAATTCCTGTCAATCCTTCCTGCTCTTTGACAGGAAAACCAGCCGGGAGGGTGGAGGGAAGGGAGGATGGAAGGAGGGGAAGGTGCAGGGAAGCTGTAGCTGTGACAGACCCTCGCTCAGGGGAGGGTCCTGGCACCGTCTTGGTTGAGGACTTTGCAAACAAACAAAGGAAACCTGATCCAGGTGAGGTTCCAAATGCGGGGCACAGCAGAGGGGAGGAAACCTGCACCCCTCGAGCTGTTACCAGGCATTCCCTGCCGGGCTGCAAGGGGCACCCAGTCCCCAGAGATTCAAAATTTGCACCAGCAACTCAATGATAGACTCGAGAGTGTGCTAGGAAGTGTGTAGATAACCCCAGGCTGTGAGGAGTGCCAGCTTTTTGGAAGGCAGATAATTAGAGACAATAAATTCATGGCATTTATTTCAAGCAAGCTACACAAAATTCAGTAAGAGCAAAGAGGTAAAGGGGCTGCGTTTTGGATGGATAAATAACACCCAAATCTAGACTGGGGAATAGCATTTGGATAGGTCTGAAACACCATAAAAGTAGCTGAGGAGGTTGTGGTGGGACCCAGCTTGGGATGATGCTGAGGAGGGAAAGGGCATGACGCCTTTAGTTTTAACATTTATATTTTTAAATCCTGTATTGCCCAGTGTGTAACTCTGCAGTTTCTTGTAGCTCGTGAGCTGCTCTCTTAGGCCAGACAGACACAACAAAGCCTCTCTGAGCTGTTCATGGACACTCGGGCTGTCCGAGGCCTAAAGGTGGAAACCAGGACCAGGAGGGAGGTAGAGCAATTGAAGAGAGCTAAAGTTTTAATTGGTGAATTTATGCTGATATGCAAATGAACCAAACCTATAACAGTGTGAAGAACTCGTGACTCGTCCATCTTGGGGTCCTTTTTGGAAGCAGCCTCTGGCTCCCCAGGGTGGTGCCTTTGAAGGCCTCTCAAATAAATCCCTGCCTTTATTCCCTAACTCTGGTCTAGTCTCTGTTCCTAGGGAGCTGGAGAAGGCATCAGGCAGGGCAGGGGCCACCTTTGGGTGGCCATGGGGGGTGACGGAGGTGACAGCTCTCCCTGAGCACAAGGCAGTGCTCCACAAGGCTTAAGGATAATACAGATGAGCTGGAGCTGGTCCTGGAAAGAGCAACCTGACATGGTCTGGAAACTACAGCCAACGCAGAAAGGATTACAGAATTGGGGGCTGCAGACTTTTTCACCATCTGCTATTTAAAAAAAAAAAAAAAAGAAGAGAGAAATCAAGCTCAGGTTTTGTCTGCTTTACCCGGAGACAGGGTGATAATTGGATACATTCAGCTGCCTGTTTCGCAATAAGCAGCTTCACAGCAGTGGTTGGCTCCCCAAAGTGGGTCTCTGGCTCCTGGGCTGAGGTTTCCCAGGCAGCACCTTCCCTTTGCAGCAACGCAACACAGCACACCCAGCGTGGTCACGACTTCCCTCCATCACGCTGGTCACCCTTGGCTGCTTCTGAACTCCTGAAGCTCACAGTGATGCAATTCTTCTATTTCTATTCATTTTACAAAAGTCACGCTGCGGACACCTGTGTGTGTTTCACTGGAGCTGTCCTGGAGCAGCCACAGACATCGGTTTTTTAATTCCTGTTTTCCACCTTTTTTTGCAAAGCTGTTTCCCAAATCACTTCTTTGCAGTAGTGTGTTTTTTTTTCCCCTCGGGTGCGTTCCCTGAATTTTTTCATTCCCAGTGGAGGTCTGGGCATCCTAAGGAAGCGGGATAAGAGTCCCCGTCACATGGGGTGGGCAGAGCAGACATGGTACCCATTGTTCTCTGCATCCGCCGCGGCTACGAGGGGAGGAAATCAGCTTTATCTGAAGCAAGGAAAGACATCCATCAGGAAAATCATTGGGAAAAACTTCCTGGCAGTAGCGTAGCAATGCATGGGAACAGACACGGCAGACAGGGGCGGAAACAGCCGTGGTTTTAAGGAACAGCCTCGCAGGAGATGCTCTCCCATACCCAGGGAGGGGACGTTGTCACCTCATGGGACAGACCTGATCCTCTCCCACGGGGTTCCCCTCTCTCCCTGCCCCGTTACATCCTTCTCCAGGGTCCCTGCATCCCTCCTCTGCAGACAGCACTGAGCTCCAGGGTCTCACCCTCACCCTCTCACACTGAGCATCCCTTTAAAGACTGAGAAGATTCCACACTTTCTGAGGGCTGGGAGAAGGGCAGGGTTTTTTACAAGGCACTGAGGTGGATGGGCGTGAGGGTGGGGGTTCCATCTCCCCTCAGGAGCAGCATTTGGCAGGGGAAAGTGCCTGGTGGCATCCACTGAATCCCTGTGCCCCTGGCACTGTGCAGGACTGTGCTGCAGGGTCTGCTCTGGAGCCCACCCAAGCATCCTCTGCACGCAGGAGGTCCCTGCTGATGGGAAAGCCACCTGTTATTCCCTCAAAACCACCAAAAAAAAAAAAATCGTTTTCTTCTGCTAGCCCTTGCCAAGCAACCAAAACCCCAAAGAGCTGCAAGCTGCCTTTTAACTAAATGATTCTCCCTGAACGATATTCAAGGGGAGAAAACAGAGCAGAGCCAGCCCAAGCAGCCACAGCCACCACGGCTTGGCACAAGGCAGCAGCCAACACCAAGAGCAGAGTAAGCTACTGGCTCAAAAATCCCATGTCTAGCGGGCTTTGCTTGTTTTTTTGTTTGTTAGGGAGGCAGAAAAATCGAGCAGTGCAATCTGTCGTTCACTTAGCACTTCTCAAGTGTCTCCCTGCCCCTAATCTGGGATGAAAACTGTGGGATGCTGAGCTGTAGGACACATCCGAGCATGGAAATGTGTGTTGGGATGGATGTCTCAGGAGGCTGTGCCACTCACCATGGGCACACATTTCCTGAAAAGCCAGAGAACAGTCGGAAAAAAAAAAAAAAAAAGCCCTTCCATTCCACCTGTGTCCTTGCTAATCACCTCAGCGGATGTCTCAGCCCATCAGGCGTGGTGGAGGGGACCCCCCTTTGTCCCAGCAGGTCCCCAGGCCTCGTGCTGGGCACCAAAGCCGTTTGGATGCCCACAGAATGGCACGAAGCCGGGTGGCTCCGAGCCAGAGCCCAGGCTGGCAGACCTGCGGGCAGGAGGGTGCCACCAGGGCTCTGCCAACAAGCTGCTCCTGCCATCCACTGCTCCCCAGCATCCCTGCCCTCCCCACAGCCCTTCTGCTCCACCCCACCCCTCTCTCCAAACCTGGAGCTGCGCTGACATTGTTGCTATCACAAATGCAGTGTTCAGGATCCCTGCCCTCAGTTAATCCCTGCTGGTCCCTGATATTCCCTGCTCTGCCTCTGCGTCTCTCCGTTTCCGGGCAATAAAATGACACTGCTCAATTCCAGCTGGCAAAAAAAAAAAACAAACAAAAAAAAAACACATTTCAGTCCTCGGGCTGAGGTTCCCTGGGGCCCGGCAGGGTTGGGGCAGCTCGTGTCAGGGAAAAGTCACGACCCACAGAGGCAGGAAGCTCCAGAAAAGAGGTGTATTTTTGTTACTGTGGCTGTGCTTTAAGTTTCTATAGCTACCACAAGCGACTTGTCAGGAAATGCTGCTGCTCCCTTATCCACACACAGCTCTGGAGTGGAAAAGCAGGAAAAGGGGCCCATTGGAAATTGTTGTAACTTCCCATATTTAAGCATCTCTCTTCCTCTCGTCTCCATACCCCCTGTCTGGGATGGAAGAGCACATTTGGTGATGCTTCACCAAGCTCAGCGATCAGATTGCAGGGCCAGATGCAGCACAGTTTTCCTGCAGAGCTGAGTGGTGGTGGCCAAGGATCCCAAAATCCACTGGGAAGCCGCGTGCCAGGCTGGGCAGGGGATTCTGCCAGAGGGGTTGGACCCCAGCCCTCGGGTTTCCAGGTCCTGGGCACGGATGTTGCCGGCTGCTGAGCATCCCTCTGTGCCCTGCAAGGACCCTGCAGAAATGCAAACCTCACTCTCTGTAGCTCCCTTTTCCTGATCCATCAATCCTTTGGGGTTTACACACACTTTAAAATGAACATGGCATGCAGTGGATAACCTTTAAATCACTTGTAATTCTGCCTTCTGTTTTTGAGGGAGTCCAGCCCTCAGAAGAGAAGGGAAAGGGCCAGAGGAGAGTCACAACCTCCCAAAAGCCAGAAGCAGCCCTTGGAACCCATGCTGAATCCCACGGCCACCTTTGCATTCTGGTGCTTGTGTGCACAGCGCCCTGCTGCAGCAATAACATCCACCTTCCTCCTTCAAACAGCCAGCCAGTCTTCCATGTGTTTTCGGGAATATTGTTGCACACGGTGCCTAAATTGCTCCAGCAGGACACTGGGATGCTCAGACACAAGATGACAAACAGGGTGTAAAGCCCATTTCTTAAAAGGGGTTGAGGTATCCGAGTCCTACCAGTAACAAGCCCCACTTTGTCCGGGGGTGGACGTGTTTCTGGAGGCATCATCCAGATCCCAGGTGTTTCTCCTCCTTCTGCCAAGTGTTGGGACACAACAGGAATGTGTTCACAGCCCAGACAGTTTGTGTTCTCTAACAATTTGGGTGTCCTTCCACAGCGCACACAAACACACACACAGCTGTCCATGTAAATTCTCCATCTGTACTCATGAATCAGTCAAATGTGAGGCAGGGGAGGTCAGGGGTTGGGTTCACACAAACATCCCGAAGTTCAGCTGTTTCCCCAAAGCTTGTCTGAACTGTGTGTGACCTCCGTCAGTCTGGAAATGCGAGGCAGCCGGTGTTCCTCGCGAGGTTACCGACACATCGTGAATCTGGAAAAGTCTGCAGCACCACCAGCAACAAAACCACTTCCTTCAGAGTATGCGTTTGATGCTTGGCCTCAGCTGCTGAGCAGGGCCAGAAGGGCTCTGGGTCACAGACAAACGCCAGACGGTGCTTTGGACACCTTCCAGAGATGTGGGCACGGACTTCAGGTGTTCCTCTGCCTGTTCTTTCTGCAACCCTTGAAACCCAAGACACAGAAATTGGTCAAAGAAGATCCCTAACCAAACAAAAGCTGCCTCCTTATCCTCACTATAAACTCTGCCTCCTTCCCACAGCAGGGACACGACTCGGGCAGAGCCTGAACAGAGGATCTTGTGGATATTCACAAGCAGGAAGGAACCCCAGGATCCTGATGGATATTTTGCTGCCTGCTCACTGGCATCACAAGTCATTTCCCAACATTAAAATCACTGTTGTTTAGCATAACTCACAAACAAAACACAGCCGCCTTGGGTCAGTGTTTTAGTTGTGAGTTGCTTAACAGCAAACGAGATTTCTGCCTTTTTTTCTAACACAGATCTTGCTACATTTTGATGTTGTGTGAAATGCCAGGAGATTAACAGCCTCTCTCTCCTGGGGTCTGCAAAATCTCCTTTTACCACTGAAACTAATTATGCTGTTAACCGCTAATGCCCACGAAGGAGAGCTAACGAGTCGCCAGGCAGTGGGTGTTTCATCTCCCCTGAGAGATGAAACAGCCACACAACACCCAGCACCAGCAGGAAACTCCGGTGGCAGACAGACTGCCTGGCCAAAGGGAAAACCGTGGAGGAGGTGCCGCAACTGCTCCCAGACACCTCCCGTGCCTCCATCACCTGCAGCGCTCAGGAAAAACAGCGGTGGAGATGTAAACGAAAGGATGCCCCCGCTGCTTTTACACCCCCAGGACACTGTCAGCCTTAATGAGTTAATATTGTTAAATCCTCCTGTGCTCATCGCTGGGAAACAGGGTAGGAAAGGTGCTTTCCAAAGGAGGCCCTCCCAGGACAGCATTTGTGTATTCCCATCTTCTCCAGCCATCTGCTGCCTTTCCAGGTCCCCCCAGGAGAGGCGTCCTGTCGTTGATGTTGGGTTTATTGCTGTTGTCATCATCAGGTCTTGGTGTTAATATCACAGAAGAGCTTGGAGCACTAATCATGGTCCTTTCCTGTTCAGTAGGGCTGGAACCGTCTGACGAGAGAACTAAAAGGGGTAAATGTGAATAGATTCCTCTGTGAAGCTGAGATGGTGGATATCCGGGGAAAACACTCCTGATTTGGCTCACCCTTGAACCTCCAGTAGGAGAGATCTCTGGTGGGGCAGAAAGATTCCTAAATGGGCTCACACATAACCAAACAGTCTTGTTCATCAGTTTGTCCATAGGGCTGACATTGCTTTCCATTGTCCTTAGGATACCACAGGAGTTAAACTGTCATTGTACAGTGGAGCTCAGAGGTGAGAGGTGACCACAGGATTTAGTGATATCACAAATTTGCTTTAGACATTTCTCCTGAAGCAGCCAGTTCAAATTCTTCCTTTTCCCCACATCACAAAGGTTGGACCCAATGTTCTCAGAGGTCCTTCCCAACCTTAGTGATTCTCTGAGTCTGTCACCAGCACTTCTGGGAGCAGACCCACAGCTGGGGTGCATCTCCAGGGGGCCCAGCCCAAATCCTTGGGGTGGTGGACACCTTAAACTCTGCAACCCACTTTGTGTTCACTGCAGACATTAATACCTGTTGGGAGTCACGCCACGGATCATGTTCAGTGAATCCAATAGAAAGAAATCTTCCTTGACCTCAACAAAGGCCCTGGGAGCAGAAGGAGACACACTGGTTGCTGACTCCATGGTGGGCAAACCCCAAGGTAGGAGCAGGATAGATGGGGATGCCCAAACACGCCTGGGAGCTTTCCAGCTCCTTTTTCATCCTCAAACAGCTAAACCTGCATTCACACCCGCACTTTATCACCTCGCACCTGTCCATGCAGCAGGTTATTCCCTGCGTGTCACCAGTTTTTAACCCACATATCCACGTTGTTAATTACGCTCGGGGAAAGCGGCAGCGTCGCTGTCCCAAATCAGCCCCCACATTTCCCTGCCTTCCTTCCCGACTCACAGAGCTCCTCCCAGCCCCTCGTGACCAACTTTCTCTGCTGTGCAGCCTCTCCCAGCTCCCCCAGTTTTGAGCCTAAGAACATTTTTATATCTCATGCTTTGATGGATCATTCAAAGGCTTCAATCACCGTGTCTCGGGTTTTGTAGCCTTTCCTGAGCGCTGTTGTTTACATCGGGGACTTTCAATTGCGCAACGGTTCCTCCATGAAAACCTCCCTTCCTCACGCTTGGGTTGAACTTGTGGCTTGAAATTGTCTCTTTCTGTGTGTTTGTAAACATCTCCTGTGCCTGCTATGGCCAGGCAGCAGCTCTCTGCTTCCAGGGAAGAAATTGCTGCTAAAAAAACATCCCCTGCACAGCTATGATGAGTTCTGAAGGCAGAGAATAAAGTATAAGGTGCCACAGGGGTAGAAAAAAGGAGGTCAAAAAGCTTCAGAGACTCATGCAAGCCTGGAAAACTTCTGGAAGTGGAGCTGGGTGTGGGGAGGACTAGCAAAGGGAAATTTGTTTTCCCCTATTTCTGCCTTCTCCGTTGCATTCCCTTTGCTCCCTGTGGAACTGTAGGGTCTTTGTGCCCAGGAAAGGGGACTGGACCCATCAGAGGCCAAACCAGGGGACAGACGACAGGGCATGAAGAGCCTCACGGGGCTGGAACCCAAAGGTGAGCTCAAGTTACACATTTGGGAGATACTTTTTTACAAGGCAAATTCGGCATTTTGGGGAGTTCAGGGATAAGCAGCATTACCAGTGGAGACCAACCCACCACGGACACACCCTGGGGTTTCCCACCAGTGAGCTGGGACCTTGATTTATGTCATCTGCCACTGCAAAGGTCTCTTGGGGCTCCTCGGCTTCCAAGCTGCTCTACCTCATCCAGGGCAGCCATCCTGTAGGAGGTAGGTGACATCTGGAAGGTTGTCCACTTTGATCTGGAGCCTCTGGGGTCTCTCTTTCTCCACAGAGTGGGTGGAGCCCAAGGGACTTTCCCTCACTCAGGCTCAATATCTGGTGGAATCGCCATCCCCGGAAGTTTCAAAAAGGCTGTGCATGTGACACTTGGGAATATGGTTCAGTGGTGAACCCAGTGCAGCCTCTCCTCTTCTCTTTCCTCTTTTTTTTCCTTTCCTGAGTCCCAGAGCCATGTTTTGGCCCTGGCCTAGGTTCCTGCTTGCTCTCAGCAAGCTCCTCTCTAATGACTTTCAGCAGGTTCATCCCAGCCCCAGCAGCTCGCTTGCAAAATCCTGCATTTCTCAAAATGCTGCCATAAATGCACAAATCAGCTGTTAGAGTGAGCAGTGGGTGGCCACACACCCCCTCTGGCCCCAGCCAGAGAGCATCAGGTTCCCTAGGTCTGGGTAAATCATGGGGGTTTCATTGTGGGTTTGGGTTTTTTTTTTTATTTAACCATTTTTATTTTTACTTTTATTCTTGTTTTTATTTTTATTTGACCACGCAAACCCCACCCTGGGGTCAGCAGGGACCCGAGTGTCACCCTGGGAGAGCCCCTTTGCAGCTGAATGCAGCCTCTGTGGCAGCTCACAGTGGCACCTCTATGTGGGACTCCCTTTCGTGCTGGCTCCCCTGGCCCAGGGTGGCACAGCCGCCATCTGATTCCGCTTTGGATGCTCAGAACCCCCAGAGCAGATGTGCAAGCATCGGGCGTGAAGCCCCCATGGAGTTGGGAGGAGAGTTGTGCCTGATTTCTGCAAAGCCTGGGGCTGGATCGGGGAGCCGGGGAAGTCATGGGCGCTGAAAACTCGTATTTAAGAAATAATTCAGATTTTTGTTGCTGGTCCTGGCTGTTCTTCTCCCAGGTTAACACTCTGGGGCCACAATGGCTGTGGGACAGATGTTGTGGCCTGTTAAACACACCCTTTCCATGCCCTTTTCCCAGCACTCAGCAGCCTTTTCGTGAACCATCTCATTGAGATGCAGCAGCTCCAGTCTGGTTTTCAGGGATGTAGCCCAGGGCACCACAGTGCTGGGGCAGGCACAGCACAGGGAAACCCCACACTGGTGCAATGAGCTGCTGGGTGTTCCGTCACCACCATCCCAAAGTCGCTGTCTCCTCTGGGAACCCAGCCTGGAGCCAGAGAGGAAAACATTCAAGGGTGGGGAGACTCGAGGTGTCCCTGGACTATCAGAGGCAGCTGAACACCCCCTGATGGACAAGAAAATCAAGTGATGCACTCCCTTGGTTTTTGCTGTTGACATTTTTAAACCAATTGGTTCGTCAGTGCTGGATAAACAAAATGGGGAAAAGGCAATTATTGAGGAGAGCAGCAGCAGTGATTGCTATTAGTGTTACTGCCCTCTTCCCTCTGAGCCTTATTAGGTGCTTACATGAGAGACAGGCTTCCCCGAAATGTCAGTGAGCACCAGACACTTGAAAATCCAGCCCTGAGGAGCTTCAAAAATCTTGTTGATTACTTTAGACATTGTGTGAACGTGGGAAACCACAGCAGGCCTGCCCTCAGGTGAGTCCCAGCCACGTCCGTCAGCGAGAATCAGGGAGCAGAGCAGGCAGGGCAGGGGGCAGCTGTGCTTTGCAGACCTCTTCCACTGAGCCTGCCGTGCTGGGAGCTCTGCACAGCAGCCCCTGGAGCCAGGGGACAAATCCTGCCATCACTTCCACAGAGTCATGGGAAGGCTGGGGTTGGAAGGGGTGTTAAAGCACCCCTAGTCCCACTCCCTGCCAAAGAACACCTTCTACTAGCCCGGGTTTCTCCAAGCCCCATCCAGCCTGGCCTTGGACACTGACAGGGATCCAGGGGCAGCCACAGCTTCTCTGGGCACGCTGTGCCAGGGCCTCCCCACCCTCACAGCCAAGAATTTATTCCCAATATTTACTCAGTTATCCAGTTCAAGCAGGGGAAAGGACCTCCATTCATCCTAACTCACATCCAGAGCTCTTCACCAGCCTGACCAGAGATGAATAAAAGCCATGACCTTATTTCAGAGGGAAGACAGATTTCCCCCCCTTTTCTACAAATGCCAAGTGGCTGCACCTGTAGGGACAGCCCCTGAAACTGCGGAGCTGAGCAGGAGCTTCCCCAGCACCGGCTCACTTCACAGCAGGTGGAAACGGCTGGGTCTGGGGTCCACATCTGAGCTGTGTGGAGGAACATTCAGGGAGACAGTGCCAGTCCAGGAGAGCCTTTGGTTCGAACAGACAAAGAGCAGGGTGAGGAGCTGACACCTTGGAAGGGAGCTGGGCTTGTTCCCAGTGGCACCCCAGCTCTGCTCAGGACAGGAGAAGCCGTGTCAGATCTCCTGGCTCCCAGGCCAGGGACCTGTTTATGGTTAATGCTTCTTTTGAACTCTCCCTCCCTGGAGGTAACATGGCCATGGGTAGTTGTGGACTTCTCCCCTCAGCAGGACGTCGGTGGGTTGGGTTTTGCAGACATAGTGGGCTTGCTGTCTCCTGGGGAGTTATATTTACTCTGCTTTTCCTTGCTGTTTTCTTTAACCTAAAGTAAGATGTCCCAGACTGATGGGAAAAAAAAAATAAGTGAGCATGTTTTGCTCCCAGTGTCTGGATAAACATATCACTTCCCAGCCCTTAAATAGAGTTAATGGGATGAGCTGTGGGGAGCTCATTGAGATGCAGCAGCTTCAGAGGCTGATGAGAGTTGTAGAGGTGATGGGGTCCTGTTTCCTTTCTTTCTCTGCCTTTTTTCTTTCTTGTTCTGCTTGGCCATGCCCCACACTGCAAGGTTTGGGAAATCAGCCCCCATCTGCCTTGCCCTGGCTCTCCCGCGGTGCTCCTCGTTAGGAGTGAGTGGCTGTAATTAGCACAGCCCGAGCCTGCTCCGAGCTCCTCCTCGGGGGCAGCTGCTGGCTGGAACCATCTATTTTTTGCCACCACAAAACAGCATTCATGTGCCAACTTGTCATTTGCTCTGCCCCCGACAGGGCTCCGTCCTCCTCCTCTCTGTGAGTCGGAACGAGGTCTGGGAAGGTTGGGTTTGCCTCAGAGGAGAAGCAATGATCTGTTTCAGCCTTTTGACAGTGGAGGAGTTAGTAGTTTTTTTGCTTGGATGGGCTTTTTGTCTACGTCAGACCACCTCTGCCTAGATTAAATGAAATGTTTAAATGTTATCAAGTGCAGATAGGGCTGAAATTACATCCTCCATCAGCTGCAGACAGGGCTGGCTGATTAGCCTTTCACATTTTGTATCCCTTTAAGAATCAAAGATAGTGGGAGCAGGCTCGGTATCTCTCACAGACCCTTTCAGAAACACCCGGAGGATGAGCTCGGAGGAGATGAGCCTCCAGCAGCTCTCAGAGGTGTGCCAGGCAGAGAGGAAGATCATGTGGCCATCTGAGGATCCCAGAGAAGACCAAGAGGAGGCACCTGCACCATGCTCTGCACCCTGGATCCTTCTTTTCCAGGCCAGCCCTTTTCCCTGGTTTTGGGGAATGCTAGCAAAAGTACATTTCACTTGAACAGGAGAACGTTCTTCCATTCTCTTACCTCCAAAAAACTGATCATAGAATCATTTAGGTTGGAAAAGCCCTCTAAGATCATCCAGTCCAGCCATTCCCCCAGCACTGCCAAGGCCACCACTGACCCGTGTCCCCAAGTGCCACATCCACACAGCTTTCAAATCCCTCCAGGGATGGGGATCCACCCCTGCCCTGCACAGCCTGTGCCAATGCCTGGCCACCCTTTCCGTGAAGAATTCTTTCCTAATATCCAACTTAAACCTCCCCTGGTGCAATTTGAGGCCATTTCCTCTCCTCCTGTCTCTTGTTCCCTGGGAAATGGGTCCCTCTCCTCCACTGCAATGTTCTGAATGTATGGGCCTAGCTAAAGTTATTATCCAATATAACCAAAACTCTCATTTTCTACCACATGATCAGAGCTCAAAGTTACCAGTGCTCAGCAGCCAGCCCAGCCCACTACTCCATTTCCTTTACAATCTTGCTTCTGCCATCAAAGATTCCCATTACGGAACCACGGATCTGTCTCCACAAGTGACACCGAGGCAGAGCAAAAGGAAACTCAGCTCTGTGCATCAACATTCAGCCATTAAAGCAGCCCTGCAATGTCTCTCTGCTCTTTCTGACTTCATTTTGGCTGCCTTCTTATATTTTTTCGGACTAATCCCCTTTAAACCTGGCCTTCTGAAAATAACCTTGCCTCTGGACAGACAGCCTGTCATCTTCTGCCCTTGTGAGCCTGACTCGCCCCCTTGGGAGGTCACCCCAGCCAGAGGGGACCTCTGGCTGCTGTTCCACCTCCAGGCTTCCCACTGACCCTGAGCCAACCTCCTGGAGGTGCTGCAGGGAAAAGCACATCCAGCCCTCTGAGAGTCCCAGGAACTGGATGTCACCAGCGGCTGCCAGCCCCAGACATCTTGGTTGGCAGCTCAGAGATGTTCCTGCTGCTGATGGGAGGTGACCCACGGAGCGAGGGGAGCTGCTTGGCCAGGGAAGGAGCTCAGCAGAACCAGCGTGAGTCAGCAGCCAGAACGGGCAGCAGCGGCGGTGAGGGCGGGCAGGGAGAGGGATGATGGATGGGGAGACATGAACAGCTGATCCTGAAGCACCTCTGGAGCAGGGGATGGCTGCAGGGATGCAGGAGTTGCTCACGGAGCTGCTGCCCTGCAGCACTGGGGACCCACCTGCTGTGTTCTACCCGGAGGGGGAGGTTTTCTCTCCAAACAAGAGAGGATTTTTTCTCCCACCCAATGATGGGAATTTCCCTCCCACCCTGTCGTGGAGGGAATGGGGCATGGGTTAAGCAGCCTAACACAGTGCTTCCGATCTACCATTTATTTACCACTGGGATTTAAATAACCTGCTCAGGGCTGGATGTGAAATATGACTGAATCAGACAGACACAACTCAGCAAGTGAAAGCCTGAGAAGAACAAGCATCATTTCCTTCAGCTCCAGGGTAAAAGTTATTTAAGGACAAGGACTTATCCAAGGAGAGCTCCACGGTGACCTTCAAACTGTCCTCACAGCCTGTTGGCTGGAAAGAAATCATGCCATGCATTGCTGAGGATTAGGAGCCTTTGGTGCCTGGTCCACTCTGTTTTTCAAGGCAGAAGCCCCAGGGTTGCCTACCCCCTTTTCTCCCCTCCCTCCCATACGTCTCTCTGCTGGTGGAGCTGAGACAATCAGAAAAAATGGGCGAAATTGAAAGCCCTCACTACATCTATTGCAAAAACATCTGCAGCACAACATCTGCAACCTCTGCACTATGTGCTAAACCAGAGATCTGAGCTGTTCCTTGCACGTTTTCACACCACAGAAGTATCCAGAGGCTCAAAAATTGGTGTCCAGCCATGCTGGATAAGATTGGCCCCTTGGCTGAAGACCTGGCTGCAGGGAGGAGGAAAAGACTGTAACCTCCACTTCCCAGGGGGAAACCAGAGA
>VYZQ01011380.1:0-11544 GCA_013400655.1 Mystacornis crossleyi
GGGGAGGGGGCCCCAACAACATCTCACTACATGTTATTCCATCTCAGCATTTCATTAACATTGTAAGGTTGTTTTGCACTTGGTTCTTAGGGAATATGAAGCTTAATGTTGAAAGACATCTATTCGGGCAGTTCTGTCTTCTGGAGAGCTTAGAAAGGGCTTTTTCAGAGGACCTACCCCTTTCAGGGCCTCTGTTGTTGGTCCTGTGCTAATTACTCATACAAAACTTGCTTTTCCTTTAGCAGACATCAAAGGAAATTTCGCTACTTTATTTTTGAGGATTTGTCCTGAAAATAGAGATAACCACTTGGAAAGTAAGAGCTTTTTGAATTTCATCAAAGCTGTCTTGCATAAGGCCATCCTGAAAAAATTAGTCTTTCAATTAGAAGTGTGAAATGGACATACCAGAAATTATCAATATTAAACATTTATTAACTGAAGTATCCTAATATTGAAATAGTCTGATATCTTGGGCTGCTCAGTAGATATGTGAGATTTAATTTCAATTCCAGAGAATGGATTTGGCATTCTAATGTGGATAAAAGTTACTACTGAAAGTAAATGTTCTTGAATTCTTTAAAATCTTTTAACTTGCTCTTTATTTTCCAAAGTGTTTTACCCTGCAGGTTAAAAATGTAGCATCCATAAAGTTCTCTGAAAATGCCATAGAGTATTCCATTGCAATTTTTTTTTAAATTTTTTTTTTTTTAATCTCAAATATGAAGAGTTTGTGAAATACAGACAGGGTAATGTTCTAATATTCTTATTTGCTGATATTGTTGATGTTTGTATCCACACTCCTTATGCTGAGTTTATCATTTATCTTTGCATTAATGCAACTTTTCCATTTCACTGTGTGTGCAGTGGCCATGTTTTTTGTGTTGCTGAAGCCTGCTCACATTGGTAGCATTATTGTATTTCTGAAAACAAGGAATTGGATGATGCAGTAGGTGATCCAGTTCTGTTGGGGGCTGAGCAGAATTGTAACTCTGAACTATTTTAGAAGCAAAAGCATTTCCTGAAATCTGAGTGTCTCTTTTCTCTGTTAAATAGAAAGTTTACAAAATTTAATTCACAATGTACTTTAAGTAATGACTGTGTTTTTAAATCATTATCTCAGAAAAATTAGAGGAGTTAAAGAAATCCACTTTATTTAGCAACATTTGTAGCCCAAGTTGCAAAGTACTAGTAAGAGGATCCTGTAACTGAATGATTTTATTTGTCTAAAAAAGGGAATTTTTATCAGAATATTTTTAAAGTATAGCAAGGACTTCCTGCTGTGCTTTTATTTGGTACCTGATGTTAGTGAGTTTTGAGCCAACAGTGCGTATGCTTTGTCTTCCTTTCACATGTTACTGTAGACAAGGTGGTGGTATTTTTATTTTTCTTCTCAAACAATAATCAAGACAGAGAGCTTCCTGGGTCAGGAGTTTATAACAGAAATTCTTTGTAAGTGAGTTCTGATTCCTTTAAAGAATCTCAAGTGTGAGAATGAATCACTGCTAAGGAGTCATTTCCACCTCCTGGGAACCTCATTCATCTCCATCAGTGGAAACAATGGATCAGCTCTGAGCAGCTCATCTTGAACTTTGGTCCA
Organism: Mystacornis crossleyi; assembly: GCA_013400655.1. Lineage (NCBI taxonomy): Eukaryota > Metazoa > Chordata > Aves > Passeriformes > Timaliidae > Mystacornis > Mystacornis crossleyi. The sequence goes on from VYZQ01011380.1 coordinate 1,598, forward strand.
CAGTCAGAAGAGTGAGGGCTTGTGCTTTGTGGCAGCCTGGAGTCAACTTGTAGCTCCTTATTCCCAGTTAAATTTCATTAAGAGACAAGCAAATTATATTGGAGAGCTTGCTAAAATTACTGTCCCGTATAAGCAGTTTCACTTGCAAATGTTTATATACAAGAGTGAGCTGTGTTTACTGTATAAGTAATGTCAATTTTAAAGTAAATTGACTACTTGTGTTCTTGATTACTGATGTTTACACTAAGCAGCATCAAGCAATTTGTGTCTCAGATGCTGTTTTAAAAAGTACATACTTTCAAGTGGTGTTCTATGATAGTCATCCATTGACCATGACCCCATAAGATTATAAAATAAGAATCTTTCAGTTTGAAAAGCAGTCACTTTTTCAGCTTAGGAAGTTTGATTTGAATGTCTGATCAGGCACAGACTTTAAAGCAGCTGACAGTGACTAAAGAATTCAGATTTGATGTGCTATTTCTAATTAGTGATACATGAAAACACACAGCAAAGGGAAGAATTGGAAGAAATTGGAAGAACTGGAAACTGGAAGAATTGGAAGTTTGTGCAGAATCACAGGAGCTTGGTCTGGTTGGTAGAGCAAAGATGTAGTGGGCAGTCTCCTGGCTGGAGTGCTGAAATGTGTGGATCCAGGATTAAGAGACTGGGAATGGGGAGTGTGTCCTACTGAGAGGAGTGGTTTGAATGCATGGAGCTCTGCTTTGAATTAGGAGATGAGTCCATGGAGAGCTCTTTGGGTGAAGATCATTAAGAGAAACAATCATCAGAAAAAATTTTTCTTCCTTATAGTGTTCTACTTTGAGTACTAAGGACTGGAAATAGTTGGCATCAGTTACTGTTTCCTAAGAACCTTTTGTCTCAGCCCCTTTGAGACTGGTGAACTTTAAGGGGAGTATATAAATACATTATGAAGTATTTGCATATAGTATTGAACAACCTGCATACTAAAATTTAGAAGACTAAGGTAAAGTATTCCTTCCTTGATGTCGCTAAAAAAAAAGGCAAGAAAGAGTAAAATCATAAAGGTGGGTAAAAGTAGATCCCATTCTAAGAAGGACAGAGGAGAAAAAGTAGGGTTTCTTGGTCTGTGTTTCGTTATTCAAAGATCAGTGGTGCTACGAGGATCATAAAGTGACAAATGTGCAGTGGTAATACTGGGAAGTCCTCTTGTCCTTTGTGAGCCAAGGACATAATTTCCACAGGGAGATTCTTCTCATTTTGAGGCATCCAGATCCAATTGATATCAAAAATAAGTTTTACCTTATGATGAAAGATCACAGGGTTGATAAGGTCTACCACAGTTTTCTAGGTATTAAATAAGCTGGGTTTGATTGCTTAATACTTTGACTTCTTGGCCAAACTTAAAAAAAAAAAAAAAAAATCTATGATTAAACCTCCTACAGTTCCTGTGAGTTGAATGCACTTTTCTGAAGTGTTCAGTATCCAATAATTCTCATTAATGTTCATACAAATCTCTTTCAAGAAAACACATGAAGATAATTTGTACTCTGAAATGCAAGAAGCTGGAAATAAAATAGATTTTTAGCATGTTCTTTACTAATGAGATACACTTGCTTTATCAAAATAAACAAACCAGAAGAATAGAGGCATGGCTAGTCTTTAAAAGAAATCATAGGCCTGCCTGATAATAAAGAACTGTTCAAGAGCAATTCATCCTTGGGAATTGATTACCTCTGTCATCCAGCCAAGGGCAGTGACACATTCAGTTAACGGCTATATCAAAGGCAGAAGCATAAATTAAAAGAATTCCATAACTCCAAGTCAGTTTGAGCATAAAATCTAAAAAACCTTTCAGTTTGTAGGGTCTCTCTTAGTCTTTTCAGTTTTTGCATAAGGGTTTGTTGTCTTTTCCGTGGTATTTTTTATTGTTAATCATTCTCTCCCAAATTGCTTCCAGAAGAGCCCAGGAAAATCAAATCTTGGTTGTGCTCCGGTACTGCCAGGCTGCTGTAGAGAGTAGACAAAGGTACACACAGTCAGTATGTTGGTAAGCCTGGAAGTAATCCTGCTAACATGAATTTGACTACTAATAGTTGTCACTAAGTAAAAGAGGAAATTTCTGTCTTCAAAAGCAGAACATTTCCAGTGCTGGGAGCATGTACACATGCACATGCCCTTGCACCTGGACTCCGCGAGTAGTGCTGTCACAGCCAATATATGTATATACGTGAAGGTGGTTATTTTGTTTGCATCACAGACATTTTAAAAGTAAAAATATAAATTTAAAGGATTTAAATGATGCTGTCTCCTTTTGTGCCCCACTACCCCAACAGTCAGCTGGAATCCCTTACCACTCCTTTTTCTGCAGCTTGATTTAAAGGTTATAAATAATTCTTCTAAATAGGTTTTGCTTTGGAATCCAACTTTTGAACTTTAATATACACCACAATGCTATATTGTTACATTGGCAATGTAACATTGGCAGTTGACTGAGACTAGGTAATATGATTGTAAAGCGGTTTGCTCTTGCCTACTTTAATAAAATAAAGCAAAATAACAACAGAAAACGTAACTAAAATAGGCCTGAATGGTTAGGGCAAGATGATTCACATGCGAAACATTGTTTGGTGTCACATGCAACTATTGGGGATGCTCTGTAGCCTTTTAAGGAAAAAAGCTGCGGGGCTGTCTAATGTTTTTTGTTCCCTTCCACTTCTGTCTCTGTATCCCCTGGTCTATCTGTTGTATGTATTCACACTGGGGATGGTCTGAAGCAGAGATCACGCTGCTTTTTCTGTCTAGATGTCATGTAGTGAGTCTGGATACTTGTTTGAGAATTTAATGTAATGATATTTAATTGCACAATACAGGCAGGGGCTGCTTCCTAGGTATAGACCCTTCCACTTTATATAGCATGACTTGTGGGGAGTAAGGTTTTAGGTTTACTTCCTGTTTGCTTTGAATTTACAAATACCTGTTTTTTAGAAGTTTCCTGAACTTTATGAAGAAGGTTTTATTTCTTTTTCAATTACAATGACTGTGATGCAGAAATAGGAAGGAAATGCAGCTATGTTAATCAAAGCTGTCAGCTCTTGTTACTGGAGCACTCTTCATATCAATTTTTAAAGTGTTTAATAAAACATAGGGACTGTTTCTCCTATTTCTAGAGTGTAGTCATCTGGCTGCACTGAAGTCAAAGGAAGGTACTTTTCATGTGCAGTGCAGTAATGAGAAGAGAATGATAGATTTTCTTCTGCTGAAGGTTTCAGCATCTGGTAAGCAGTTTCCTTTTCTAGAAAAAGAACTAGATTGAAAAACAATCAGCAGTAGGTAATTGCCTCTGTTTAAAACTCTTTATGTACTGTTGGAAGCTTTTCCAGGCTGGCTGTAGTGTACTGGTTATCTTTCATATAAATTTTGGGTCAAATTCTAAGTACATTTACTTCTGTAAATCAAATACAGCTCTAATTCATTTTGCTTGTGGAAGGACTGAGTGGATAATTTAGTCTCTTGGTTTTATTACATATTCTCATTTTGCAATTTCATCCATATGTATTAAAAAAACCTGAGAGTTCTTGATATTGCATGAGGCCCAGAAATGCAGTGCCATCCTTTCTGAAGACTCCAAAGCGTATATTGTGTACTAAGTGCATCAGAAGTTCTGCTGGGTTTCCAAGGTGCAATCATTCCTGAGGCAGGCTATGGCAGCCGCATAATTAAGACAGGTCAGACTGCAGCAGCTTAGCTCTGGAAACAAGCAAGAGTATTGCACTGAACTGAGATAGAAATTACGAGGGTGCACCTCAGCCAACTCAGGCTATCCAGCTGCTATAACTACAAGAAGGAAAGGAACTCTGCACTTCACACTGGTGAAAAATAAAACTTGTTTCACTGTGATTATATAAGAGAAGACATTGAGTAAAGGCATCTCTGTAAAAGTTAGTGCTGAAAACTTTGCAGAAGAAAATAGGAAAGTGTCTACAAGAACAATTTTAAAACTAATTGGCATGTAAAATGGTTGCAGGTTGACACAAAGAAGTGGTGTGCTGACCTTTTTATTTTTTTCTTCCTTCTTTTTGCATTTATCAGATTTTCATCCTATTCTACATCTGCAGCCTTCAAAACAAATTCTGGCAAGAGTATTCAGTGTCAGTCTTTCTGCCTCCCCCCAGCCCCCCAGTCTGTTTTCCCAGAGGCCCCACCACTGTTGCTGATGGGCTCAGCCTTGGCCAGTGGTGGATCCATCCTGGAGCCGCTGGCATTGGCTCCCCTGGAGATGGGGGAAGCTTCTGGCAGCTTTTCACAGAAGCCACCCCTTTGGCCCCCCCCCACTACCAAAACCTGGCCACACAAACCCAATACAGTCACCATGAGGAAGAGATGTTTCCCCAAGACAGAAAAAAGTCAACTCCTATGAATTCCTATTTCTCATACAGAAAGATGCCTTGAACACTCTATAATGAAATTTTTATATGTGAAAGGGATTGTCAACATCATCCTATATTGTTCTTTGATGTGCCCCAAAAATACTGTAGCAGAAAATATTAAAGAATAAATCATGTGCATAGCCCCCCCAGCGCAGTTTGTCTCTTTATTCTTAATCAATTTGTGTCAGGGTGAATTTCCTCCTTCTCTGGGTTTATTGAATTCCCCTAAGATTTTCTCTTTGTGTCACATGTGTGTTAGTACCTTCTTGCTCAGCATTCATTATCCCATTATTTCATAATTTCAGGGGGAAAGTAAACCAGCAACAATCTTGTGTCAATCTCCTTTACACAGTGGAAGCAAACCTCCTTTATCCTTTAGATGCAAAGAAATGCTTTGCACAGTGGTTGTGTTTTAGCATCACTGAGCTGGTAATTGTGTGAAAACCACTAGGTCCGAGTCTTTAGGTATCAGCTGTTGCCAGTCTCCAAAGAATTTGCTATGACCTATGAATAGATCAGATGTAAGAAAACCAAGAAGCGTGTGCATCTCAGTCCACATCACCACCCTACCCACACAACTAATTAAAAATTAAAGAGCCATTTATTTTCAGTGCTGCTGTAGTTGGTCCATGTTCCTCTATTTATTGGGATAAATATTAAGATCAATGATTTCCCCTATTTTTCACTGAAAAATCCTGAACTCCAGTTCTGGATCCAAGGCTTAGGTCCAATATATTTAAATTTTAAAACTTGAATAATTAGAATTTTATCCTCTTCCTTAAAGAATGTTTTGCCTTTCTACTTTTTAGTAATGGGGAAATATAAATTAAATAGAGCTCACTCTTTTGCCTTTCTTGCTGGTTTTTGTTCTTGCCTTTTCATAGATAAGAACAAGGTTCCAGCCTTGCCTAAAGGGCTACTATCTATTTGCTTCTGATCTTTTAAACCTGTTTCCAAGAGGCCACTACACTGACTCTAAGGTTTCTGAGTTGTTCTTTTCTTTGCTTTTCAATCCCTAAAGACTATGTTCTTTTCTTTGCTTTTCAATCCCTGAAGACTACAGGTCCTCCTGCTAAGACAGATATTTTAATGTTCTTTCCTCTAGTAAAAAGTGTGCTGCATTTTAACAAGGCCTCTGTTTTTAAACAAATGAAAAGGTGCCCTGAGCAGAGGTATTTGTACAACACTGTAACCATTATAATGGTTCTCGTCAGGCAAAGTGAGACACAGTAAATAAGGTCCTTTCTTATCCTAACTCTGGAATCATTGGAGTGTGAGGCTAATAAAGTACAATTGTAAATCTTGAAGGAGTATGGGCTTTGTGGATATGTGTGTGTTTGTGTTAGGAGTCTTTGCTATTTCACCTGCTAAATGTGGGCAAAGCTTTTTTTTCTGACTCTGAGAGATCTGCCTCCCTCTTATTTTCACTGAAGTGGTATTTGGCACTCTTGGGCCTCTGTTTATGAATCTGTCTCTTCAGCTTTTGAAATTACATGGCAAATTCTTTTTTTTTCTTCATGCTGGAGCTGCTGTCTAGCATTCCTGATTTTAAGATCTTAGTTTTGCTGCAGTGCTAAGAAATTACTTCTTTGTCTCCACATCCCAATGAAAGGAGCATAAACAATGATCCACACAGCGTTCTGATGGAGATGGCTCTCTGCACCAGAGAAATGTTTACTTTTCCCTCAAAACCCTAAGGCTGGAAGCAGTGGGTAGCTGAAAATAGAGACATGTAGATAATAAGAAGATCTCTAGTCTGCTAAGTAATGGTTTCTTGCCAGAGATTTAGTAGTGGTACTTCTGGTGCCCCTTGAAGGGGTTTGGAGCCCAGAAGCTTATATGTTACTGCTAATCCCTGCTAGCTGAAGATACTGACAGTGCTCTGGATTGGTGGTGTAACTGCTGTACCTTATCCCAAAGATGGCTACAATTCTGGAATCGGAGAAATTACTCCCATATAAGTAACCTTTAAATTGAATTTTACAGTTTTTCAAAAAAAGTTTGGTTATGTGGAGGAAATAGCCTCTGTTTAAATCTGTCTTTCTTGTTGGAAGAGTTCTCCTCAGGTGAAATTAACTGGACTTGGTATGCAGGCTGATTTTCTTATGTGACAATTGATTTTCCTTTTATAGTTGTTAGACTTACCTTGGAATGCATTGGGTTATATGGATGTGTAAGGATTGCATCCACATTTCATTCTAACCAGAAGTAGGATGTGGTTAGAATGTGCCAGCATAACTTTGTAGTAAGTTCCAGTTCCAGAGGAACTTTCTCTTGAGATTCCTGGAGACCTTTAGTAGACTTTTGGTAGGCCTTGCACCAGCCCTGTAGGATGTGGATATGCATTTCAGAACTTGGAGGAAATACACTTTTGTGGGTTTTTTTCCCAACTTCCCCTCTCCTCCCCCTGCCAAATTATACAGCTTTGATCTATATTAAGGATCAAAAAAATGCTACATTTCACTGTTTGTTCTGAGTTGTCTTTCTCTAAAATTTTCAAAGGTTTTCTTTTAGAGTAGTGCTTGTATTTTAGATTGCAGCAAAATTCATCAGAAATTTCAACACCCTTTTGAGCGTTGTCTGGAATAGGNAAGAAAGAAAACCTGTGCATAAGTGTATTTCTGAATCAATCAGACATACAAACATATGGTAGTGGCAGTAGCACTGAATTGCTCTGAAAATTTAGAGCTATGTTGTGTGAATTTCAGCAGGAATCTCATATTGAAAAAGACCACTGGACACAAAAGGCCATTCTTCCATGTGCTGGTTCATAGAACTCTCCAAGGGTTACTTAATTTTTCTGGTACTGGTTAGGAGTTGTTGTACTTTGTGGTAATCTGGTAGCTGGAAGCTGATGGAATTCCAGACCATACAGACATTTAACCATCTGCCTTGTTTGTTTCCTCTTGATTTAGCTTTTCCCGGTTCAAGCTAAACAATTTTGGAATAAGGGACTGCAGAGAGAAAAAGCCAAGTGTTTGTTTACTTATTTGCAGATGAAAATATTGTGCTTACTTTTAAGTATTGTTTACGCTGTAATTTTAAACTTTCGTTTTCTACCTGATTGCAAAAAGAAACATATGTGTGATTAGTGACAACCAGCCTTCCAACACTCATCCTAAACTCTTTATTATATTTTGAAAGTAAATGAAAATCATTGGTTTTCTGCTTATGATGGCAGGCTTTTCTGGCACTAAGAAAAGAGGCTGTATACCAAGTTTTTATAAAGGTACAAAGATAATGTTGATTAATGTGGGTTATTATGTAAGTACTGGACCAGAATTCGTAACACAATCAGAGGTGTAATAGAAATTAAACTTACATTTAATTTTAATTACAAATTACCTCATTGGTCCCCTACCACACCTGTCTGCTCTATGGTCATTATCATGACACAAAAAGCACCACAATATTTTGAGCCTGCAATGTACAGCAGTAAGATTCCTTAAAGGAACTAATTCCTAGCTCCGGGAGGCCGTCACTAGTGTAGTCACCTTAGAGTGCCTTACATTGTCAATGGACAAAGCCATATGACTTTCCCAAATAAACTAATGTTTGAATCAGTACTTTCAGATCCTCGTATCTTTATTTACTAAAAATTACTCTTGATGAAAGCTCCTGACCTGGATAATTTATTCAAATAGTAAGCTATCCTTTCATGAAATGCACCAAACAAAACATGCACTTTATTTCTGAGCTCATCTCTTTTAATAGGTGTCATTTTCTGTTGTAGAAGTTTTTATACCTTTTTGTTTTTAAATTGTTAAGCTCTGTGTGGCTTGTAGCTACTTTTGCACTCAAGACACTCCTCAAGCTTCCCTTCAGTAAGAGAGATAGATAGAGTTCTGTGCCCTTTGGCAAAGTATGTTTTCTAATTGATTTGTTCTGTTTGTCTTGCTTGAATATTCTCCAATAAATCTGCCTGATTAAAAAAATCCTAAGTCCTTGCATAAAACCTTATTCCAGCTCTGGCTGCACGGATGCCAAGTGCAGAAAGTAATTTAACATCTGCCTGTGTGCTTGGGACTTCCCCGTGTGCATGTCCAGTGACAAGGCTCAACCTTTGCTGCAAAGTCTCTGAAGCTGATCCCAGTGACTCCTGACCTCTTCTAAACACCTGATTCTCAGTGTACGTTCTTGATATGCAAATATGGCAACAGACTTTTGATGAACTTGATGTTTAGCCCAGCTTCTGTTTCTCTTTGCTCAGCTTTCCCAGTCAAATGATTTTCTTGCTGAGCATTTGTGTTCTACTCTGTCAGAGCATTCTCCAGTCTATTATGAAAAAGTCTTATCTGCAATGATTTGAATTTCCTTTTAAATACCAGTAATGATGTTAGTATGGAGTTAAATGCCAGTTAAATTCTGCAGTGCTCATCTAAACCCAGATTATTCTAATTTACAGTTATTTGTGTCTATTAGTGATTTTTTAAAAATGTATTTTGTGTATGTCATGTTGAATTGTTCTGGTTCTTAAAGAAAATGTCCTGTGCTGTTGTTTTTTGAAATTATGTATCATTTTGAAGATGTACCCTTTTTTATCAGTCAAGCTTTCAAAGGCATTTAAAGAAAAAAAAGGGTGAATTCCAGGTAGCTAACTTTATTTCCCATAAATCCATCTCAAAAGGCATTAATTCTACATTATTTTACTTGCTTATTACTGAAGTCATACATCAACCATTCCAGTATTTTGCCTGACTTGCCTAGTTTATGGTTTATAGTTTTATTGGTTTTGCTTGTTTGTTTTTTAAAGCTTAGCAATGTAATCTCTTTTGACACTCTTGTTGCTGCTTGGCTAGCTGTCTCAAAATTTTGGGATGCAAATTATCCAGATCTATTTCATTTCAGCAACTGTTAATTAATTTTCTCTCCCTAATAATTTTTGTAAAAAGCACTCACTCTGCAACGGCATTATCTCACTTTTTCCTGAAGACTAATACTTAGTGAATACTTTTGTCTTTTTTCTGTATCATTATTTCTATTATTACTTCTGCCACAAACCATGCAGATATACAGTACAGTTATAAATTCTGTTCTTAATGAAATCTCCCCTAGTGTTCTCTGCTCTCCATTTTTTTTTATTTTTTCCTTAATCAGTTATGCAGTTGCTTAGTCCAGACTCATATGCATCACTAAGGATGGATTTACATTCTTTCACTTATTACATGCCTTTCAATACTCATCTAAATCGTGTTAGGGGTTTTTTTGTTTGGGTCTTTTTTGGTTTTTTTTTTGGGGGGGGGAGGGGGTTGTTTGTTTGTTTGATTTTTTTTTTTTTTTTTTTTAATCAATATGACCTAATTTCTGTTTGAGTTATGACTATCCATGAGCTTGGAACTTTTTCTTAAACAGTGCCCAACTTTATACAACCCAAATTACTTTTTCTCAGATGACTTCTATAATGAACAATTCGCAAGGTTTTTTTATTCAGATTTCCATAGTTGCAAAGTTCACTGAAGGTTTTCTTACCGTCACTTCACTTTGTTCTCTTGCATTGTGGGAGTTTTATTTTGTACACCTTGATCTTTACTTACAGAT
>VYZQ01011389.1:0-18886 GCA_013400655.1 Mystacornis crossleyi
AGTTTACAGAGCAGAACTGCAGGTGCTCAGTGAGGGTGGGAGGAAGGAGGTCTCTGCCCAAAGTCCTGGCAGGGGCTGATGGTCAGAGAGGACAGAGGAACACAGTGTTGCCTGTCTCCGTCTTCACAGCCCCACTGGTTACACAGCATGCCCCAAATGGAATGTGGGTTTGTTATTCCCATCCAGGACAGGGCGTGAAAAAAAGAAGAAAACTCAGAACAGAATCCAGGGTGATTTTGCACGGCTGAAGCAGCAGAGGAAAATTCTTCTGGCTGCTGGTACTTTCCAGTGCTGACCTGACTGAAAAGAGGCTCCAGGGTGCCAAGCTGCTCAGGGGCAGAACTGGCTGCCTACAGCGAGCAATACTCTCCCTGCATACAGACCGAATTGCCGGGGAACGGGAGGGAGCTCTGGTTTGGCCTGGCAGGAGGGAAGGGCTCCTGTAGCATGCGAGAGAGGGGGCTGGCTGTGCAGCTGTCAGGGTGAGTCCTGCTGATCCTGATGTGCTGGAAGTGTCCTGGGAAATGGGGTGAATGTGGAAGGAGACTGGCGAAGTTCGTGGCTGAGCTTGATCCACCGCCTCCTACCTCTGGTACATAGCAGTTCACCTGGGAAGGCCTTCCCCAAGTTAGAGCTAATAAATTTCTGCACGGCATAGACCTCATTCCCTGAAGAATGTCCCTGCTGACTGCCCCTCCAGCTGTCCTGCTGTCGGCTACCCGCAGCTGGCATCACATTCTCTCCGGAGATGGTCACAAAGATCAAACACCAACGAACAGCCTTTCTTAAGAAAACTTTGCTTATTCCACGCTTTGCAGCACGCCGGCCGTTCACGGCGACCCGCGGCGGTGCTCCCCGTAGGGCAGCCCCGAGCCGACCGGCAGAGGAAGCGGCGGATTCCGCTGCCCGCCTTCCCTTTCCCTTTCCTCTTTCCCCGTCCCCCTTCCCCCTTCCCCTTCCGGGCAGCCGCGCAGCCGCAGCCGCGGCGCCGGGGCCGGAGCGCTCCGNCAGTTTTGCAGCTTGGCTTTGTCTGGAGCCAGTGTTAATGTCCGTGTTTAGTAGCACTGTATGTGCCCTTACTTGGTGAGCTGTGGCGTGCCCAGCCCTTGCTCTCGTGTCGCTTCCCTACCCCACCTGGAGCACTGCCTCTGGCTCTGGGGCTCCCAACACGAGGCCAACAAGGACCTGCTGGCACAAGGCCAGAGGAGGCCACAGAGATGCTCTGAGGGATGGAGCTCCACTGCTCTGAGCCAGGCTGGGAGAGCTGAGGGTGCTCACCTGGAGAAGAGAAGGCTCCAGGGAGTCTCAGAGCCCCTTCCAGTGCCTAAAGGGGCACCAGGAGAGCTGGAGAGGGGCTTCGGAGAAGGGCCTGGAGGGACAGGACAAGGGGGAATGGCTTTCCACTGCCAGAGGGCAGGGTTAGGTGGAATATTGGGAAGGAATGTGAGGGTGGTGAGGCCCTGGCACAGGGTGCCCAGAGAAGCTGTGGCTGCCCTGGATCTCTGGAAGTGTCCAAGGTCAGGTTGGTCGGGACCTGGAGCAACCAACTAGACCATAGTGGAAGGTGTCCCTGCCCATGGCAGGGCTTCCAACCCTTGTATGATTCTTTCTCCTGCTTTGGAAGCAAGGCCTTTCTCTCTCCGAAAGGCTTCTGGAGTCTTCTTGGTGCCACAAAGAAGCAGGGATCATTCTCCCACTTGTGCTTCTCCTGACTTGAGCCCCTTTCCTGCTGCTATGTTATATTAAGGAAGAGCAAGCCTCTTCTCTCCCCCTTCCCTGAGTGATCATGCTGTTAGTGGGAGAAGAGTGCATGCAGATGATTTATCAGTGCTTACATGATGAGGACTGTCCTGTGGGTCAGATGGATTGGGAAGAAGCTTATGGGCTATATGCTGATCTCATAATAATCCTGGTCTAAGCACGGGATCAATCTGAAGAAAGAAGCACTAGGGGGTGTGCATGAAAAGTTATGGGAAAAGATTTATGAAAACAAGTTTTTATGCTATTGTTATTAATATTATTGTTATTATTAGTGCTTAATATTCTGGTTTCTCCTTGTATCAAAGTGAGGGAGGGGAAGAGAGTAGAGGAAAAAATATCCTGAATTAATGTGTGTTTTTGAAAATGCTGTCCTTAGCATTTTGACAGGTTTGACACGTGGTTTTATATAAGGCTGCATTTTAGGGTGGAAGCAGGGAAAAGGGACAGACCTCCTTGAGGAGAGTTGGCTATTTTCCTGTTCTGACAGTTTGCTGGTATTAGCTGTTGGTAGAGGAAACACCCACCTAATCAGTCTTCAGACTTTCTGAGTGTGTTTTTTTCTGTTGTTTGTTTGTTTTGGTTCGTTTGAGTTTTTTTAGAATTACTCCTGTGCTCATTGCAAGTGCAAAGCTGAACTTGGGTTTTCAGGGATTTTTCAGGGCTGTTAAGCTGTTTTCTTGGAATTGTGGTCCGGAGACAGCAGTGGGTGGGGGGCAGTGGGCTCTTGGGAGACAGGGCTATGGGGACTGAGGAGTCGCATGATGGCAAGGGGGCGGGGTGCACAGGAAGTCCCTAGAACGAGAACAAAGCTTCTTGGGCATTTCTGGTGCTCCGAAGACCTAAGTCTGCCCCAGTTGCTCAGGGGTGATGTTCATTTTTTATTGGCAGGTCTGCCTTGTCCTATCAGGACAGGTGATACTAAGCTGGATCTTCAGCCCTTCCTAGGAATCAGGTATTTTGGTATGACCAAACCTAACCAAAAAAAGAGAGATGGCTTAATTTTTTGGGCTAGTTTGTCACTTTTTCTTTTGAGGAAATCTTCTGAACTGTTATGTTGAAAACTTACCGTGGCATCTTACCATCTGTTTCTTTCTTTTTCAGGGTTGGTTAAAAACTTACGGCTACTTACTTCCATCTGACAGCCAAATGTCTGCCTTGCAGTCGGGAAAAGCTGTGCAGTCTGCAGTTGCCACTATGCAACAGTTTTATGGAATCCCAGTAACAGGAGTTTTGGACCAGACAACTATTGAGTAAGATTAATATAGGCTACTTTTGTCTTTGTCTTTCTTAATGCATTGTCATATTTGCTGGGTAATTATTACGGGTGCAAGAAGTCCTCAAAAGGGATAGATTTGCCTGACTGATCGTACCAGAAAAGTCTTGGTTATTATAAGGTGTCTGTAACAAAATCATGTGGACAATTCCACTTTTCTTTTTGCCAGCAGTATTTTCTGTGAGTGTGAGGAGAAGCTCTTGTTACAGTTGTTCTTTGAACACAGATCCCCATTGCCAGTGCACAATCAAAGCGTGAATCCTGTGAGCTTCTGAAAGTGGAAGACATCAAGGGTCTCATTTATTTCCACATCTGTCTGAATTTAGGTTAAAATTCTGGCTCTATTTTCTGGTTAAAATTCTACTCTATTTCTTAATTAATTGGATTTCTGTATCTCCATAGACGCTATTTGTGGAGATGCATAGTTTGAACTGAAGTGAGTTATTGTAGTCTGATGACAATAGGGCTACTTACCTGCCCATAGCTGCCATTTGTTGGACATTAGATGTTCTCTGCTGTATGTTGACCATGTGTTGTTTGTGATCAGAGTTTTGGCAGCTCAGAAGCATTGGTGTAAATCACCAGGGCTGGAGGGACTTAGTTCTTTAGTCTTCTCTTCAATGTGGGCTGTAAAGGGTGGTGTGGAAGTGGCTCCTTGTCTGGTTGCCTGGTTGTTGTGTAGTGGCTGGATCCATCAGCTGCTGGTCTGGGGAGCATCTGCTGACTAAAGCAGAATACAGAGAAGGTTTTCCTAAGGCTTTATGGGGGAAAAAGCATCTTATGGTGAGCAAGCAGAGAAAGCCCAATGGAATTTGCTTAGGCCCTGCCTAGTTGTCCCTTCCCCTTGCTACATTAGCAGACCCTTTCAGAGCATGCTCTGCGTGGTTCTTCATCCCTCCTCTTTGGGCACACTGCTGGCAAAAGGGACACAGTAGTACAAAAGAAAGGGTCACAAAGTAACCAAATAATGTAAAGAACAAAGGGGTTTGGTTTTATGCCTTCCAGACTGCAAGAAGAGGGAGAAACAGAAGAAATTAGTGAATTGGACAGGAGGGGATCATCCTGGGCTGGGACTACGTCTCCAGTGAATGTAACATTCCCTCCTTTAGCTCACAGGAAGAGCTTCTTGTTCTCCTTTGAGGGACAGAGAAAATCCTGATTGCTTTTCAAATGAGTTGAAAACAAAATGCTTTTTAAAGGTGGGAATTTTCCATCTGAGATCTCTTTGCCATTAATAACATGGCTTGTAGGTGAATGCCAAAGCAGAGCCATCGAGCAAGGCTCTGTGTGTGTGCAGTTGCTGTGTAGAAGCTTGGATTTGGGATGCTGATGATTTGGAAGGAGATGGGGGAAGAAGGGACTGTGATACTGGGGTGCTAGTTTGAAAAGTTAAGGAGGTGCTTCTGCTGCCTTGTGGGTGACAGGGGAAAGGAGTAAAGTGCATGTGAGAGTACCTGCTTTAGTAACTAAAAGTTTTTCTGAAGGAAAGGAAGGTGTTGCCCACATTTTAGTGAGTGTGTATTTATGGGCAGGGGTTGATCAGTGCATGAACACCCAAAGGCTGATGAGTGAAAAACCTGGATGGTTCCCTCTTCTGAAATTCAAGTCTACAAAAGCTTGAGATCTCAGCTGTGAACAAACTCTGGTGTGCTTTGGAGGCATGTTGGGCTGCTCTGCCTCCATCTGTCCTGAGTCAGTGGGTCCATATGTTGTATGGCAGGGTGGAATTTGCCTAGAAGTAGCATGAATGGAAAAAGAGGTCCAGATTGCTGTTAGCTGTGAGCCTGTCATTTGAGCTGGAGGGGCATTTGCCTGGGCCGTGTTGGGCTGTCACTTCCTCAGACCTGGTTGTGGAAGCTGAGCAGAAGGAAAAGAGGCAGGCTGCCTCCAAGGTCTCTGAATTGCTCAAGCGTTTACTAAGCCGTTGTTTCAGTCTGTGCTATGAGTTTTGAGACTGCAGTTATGAATTTTTCTGTCACGTCCATCAGTGTCATATAAGTTCTGTCTCTTTAAAGTGACTGTAAGAATCAGAGTTATTCAAAGTTATTGTTTTCTGTGGTTTCTTTGTTAGGCAACAAATTTTGCATATTCTGCGTATTCTATTTACACTTATTATCGAAGCCTAAAGTTTCTCATCTCTTTTCCCACATGCCCTCAAATCCTGAGCTTGTTTTTTCCTTCAGGATTGGTACCCAAGCATGTGGAAGCCACCATGCAGGTGCTGCTAGTGGGAGATGGAAAGAAACACCACCACTGGTGATAGTTTTTGGTACCCAAAAGGAGAGTTGGGTGGGGGTCTTTTCAGCAGAGGGTCTGTCTTGAGGCTGTGTAGTTTTCTGTAAAGAGAGCAGGGAGAGTATATAAAACAGCCTCCTCAGACCCTGCAACTGATGGTACCTCAGCAAACTTTGTGTGTGCCTGCAGGTGGTGGGCTGAACTGTGGTTTTGCTGAGCAGCTGGGCAAGGATATAGTCCTGGAGCATGCTGGAGAGAAGGCACACTAGTGCTGAACAAAAGTGGTGATTTGTCTTTGTCATGGTCAATCACATGGCCATGGAGGGAATCAAGAAATGATCTTACTTGTATTGGAAGCATCTTGTGCTTTGACTTGAGCCTGTTGTGCAGGTCTCTCACCTTGGGGTGCACCAGAGCTGTTAAAGGTACCACTCCCACCAGCTCAAGAGTAGGGGATTGAGAGTGACAGCTTCCTCTCTTTAGGAGAGTCTTGTGAAAGGCCTGGAGCCTTAGCTGGGGAAAGCAGCTGTATCTGGACTAAAACTAGATGTCATTGCTTTTGGAAACTGCCTGTTTTCTGATGCCAAGCAGCTGGAGGAATGCAATAGTCTATGCCTCAAGAGTGCCAAGTATAAATTTTGATGATCCAGTGTTCCCATTTAAAAAAATAAGGAGGGGGGGAGCAACCGTAAGTATCTGAATCTTGCTTCAAGTAATTGTCTTTTGTTGTTTCTGATGTCATGATTTCCCCTGGAACTCAGAGAGGGTTATCCAAACTGCTCAATAGAGAATGACTGTCATAAAGCTCAGCTACAGATGATTAACAGCAGCAAGCTACAGCTTTATGGGTATTTTGCCACAGACCTGCCCTGCTGAGAGGAAGAGAGATGGCTGGATTTGTACCCTGGTCCATGTGATTAGACCAGGGCCCATATGTCTGGCAATCAGGGAACTGATCCAGATAAACATTCTCAGCTTGACATTAGCTCAGGCTCTGAACAGCTCGGGTGCTGCTGAGCTCCAAGCAGGTTGCTGGGCTGTTACTCGGCTTCAGACAGGCAGTAGCTGAGCTCTGGAACAAACGGTGGTAAAATATGGGGGTTCAGACAGCCCTAAGTGAAATGAGGTTGAGAGAGGAGTTAGGGGCCATGGGCAGCATGAGTCTCTCAGCAGCTCTACCTTGGAAGCTTTGGCTCAAGAAGTCCCAGATGTTGGTATTGCAGCTTCCTTTTGAACAGCCCCATGCCCTGTGCCTGTACCTGGAGCTGGCAGAGGGGCAGGGAGTTTGACTGGTGGAGGGAATTCACTTTCTGTGGGGTCTCTGTGCAGCTCTGGCTTTGATAACAGGGGGCTGAACTGTGTGGGGGTGAATTCCTGTGGCCAGCTGGGCATAGGGCAAGTGTTGGGAACTTGGCAAGGTGTTCTTACAGGCAACAGATGCTGAGGTGTGAGGTCCTGCTGGTGTGTCAGCACTGCCCTGGACAGCCCCAGTGACTTCTCTACACATGTAGGCTGATTTGGTAGTACTGCTCTCTTAATTTTTTGACTTCTAGATGATACTAGTAAGGATAAAACAGAGGGTTTTCTGACTATAGTCAGGGCCCGATGATGGTGATGTTCAGATTACTGGAGTTCTCATGAAGCTCAAGATTCACACTAGGACTTGTGTAAGGTTATAATAAAAACATTCTATCATAACATAAGAGTGGAATTTTAAAACACCCCTGAAAACTCAGGAAATATCTGGGAGAATACAGGTGGCAGGAAGCGTGAGGTCTCTCTAGAAAGGTGCTAGAAGCAATGCAAGAGAGCACAAATAAAGGACACTTGGAAAAAAACAGTGTGTTCAGGTTGAATTGATATTTCTAAAAGCAAATCTTAGATGTTCTGCTTTTATTTGAAGGTGGCAGCAGTTGTGTGGGCAAGACAGATCTGATTTCCACAGGTTGCCTGGATTCCTGAAAGATGTACAGTGCTGATAAATGTGAGGTGATGTAAGTGGGGAAGATCTGTGCTGGCTTTATATACACAGCTTGGGTTCTTGTCAGGTACAGTGCAATGTGTATAACAACTCTCATTTGCTCTGTTTTTGGTGGGGAGACGATGACAGATGACTGCACTGAAATTTATAAGCAACCAAAGTCACATATGGGAAGTGGAATCAGGAAAGGGATGCGTGGCTGCCTGAGTTGGGAGCAGGTGTGTGTGTTCTGAAAGAATGTTCTGGTGAGGCACAGTGATTGTTCGTCTGGTTGGTTTTAGTTTAAAAAGTGTCCTGGCAAAAAGTTTTGTAAACTGTCTCCTGGTGGTGGGAGACTCTTCTGAAGGTCTGAGGCTAATATTTTTTGGTGAGTAAGATGTACATTATTTAGGCACAAGTATGGCCTGGACTATTTAGGCACAAATGGCAAATGGACTATTAGCCATTGGCTGATTGCAGTTGATAGAGGAATGTCTGCATTTGGAGGCCAGAAGTTGTCCCCAGGTGGCCAAGGATGTGGGAGAAACCTTACTGAGGAGGAGGGAGAGAATTTGGTGTCTTGTGTGAGAAATGGGCCAGGACTGGCTACAATGCTTTTCTTGTGTGTAACAAGGCAGTGGCATGTCCTGCAAAGTGTTCTTAAGGGCTTTGTTTCACAGTGGACACTTGCCTTTGCCATCGGAGTAAGTGGGCCAAATGCATGAAATGCCTGAAGAACTCCAGTGGCTGAGGCAGTGCCTTAGGGAGGCTGTTGCCAGAGACTGCTTGCATTATTCCTGGGCTCTGCTCTCCTGTCCTGGGCTGCACTGCAAAATTTGTTCCTCCATAAGCCACTTCTGGCTTCTCTAGGGTGAGCCCACACGAGCAAGCATATTTTGAAGAACAGTCTGTTTCTCCTTGATTCTCTGTCAGAGAATCATTGAGGTTGGAAGGAACATCTTGAGATCATGTACTCCAACCCTCTGCTGAAACAGGGACATCTAGAGCAGGTTGCCTAGGACCATTTCCAGTTGGTTTTTGAATATCTCCGAGGATGGAGATTCTGCCACTTCTCTGGGCAACCTCTGCCTGTGTTTGACCACCCCCAAGCTGCTGCAAGAAAGAAACAAAAGAGCTGTCAAAGTTGGAGGTAAAGGAGGTAGGGAAGGAGAGTAGACTTCTCTGATAATATTGCCTGGATCCCTGTGCAAGGGACAGCATCCTTTGCTCTTCCAGTTCACTTGGCAATATAGACTAGAGTTTCCTACATCATGAGTGACATCAAGGGTCAGGAATTATGGGGAAAACCTAATGGAATTTGGTGTGTGTGACCCAGAGACCGGAGGGATCTGTTCTGATCGTTCCAGGTGAAAGCCTTAGTTATTATCTGGGAGGGTTGTGTTTGCACTTGTTCAGTTTTACTTAGTGAGCTATGAACTGGATTTTTTTTCAGTGGCACAGGAGCACTTTACCAAATGGAGAGTGGATCCAGTAGGTGATAAGTGAGTTTGATCCCAGGGCACACCCACATGCAATTTTGATTTGGGTCTCTTGTGGCATTATCATCATTAAGCTCTTGTCAAGCATAGGGCCTACCTGATCTGAAATCCGTGTTTCCAGAAGGAAAAATGAAGTGGTTTTGCTGTGCTGAGGTGTGTGGGTTGCCAGCAGAGGTGGGGTGCACAGCTCTGCGCAAAGATGATAAACCTGACAGAGGGAGGACTAAACTCTCTTGGTGTCAGCACTGGCCATCTCTCAGAGGTCTTCCAGTCACCCCCTGAGTTCTTCGGAATCTCTATTCCAAACTCTTTTGTAGCTTGCTTTTTTTTTTTTTTCCTTTACCTGAAGGTGGATGAAGAAGCCTCGGTGTGGAGTTCCGGATCACCCCCACCTACGTCACAGCCGGAGGAAAAAGCGGTATGCGCTCACTGGCCAGAAGTGGAGACAGAAGCACATAACCTACAGGTACAGCCCCCTCCCTCCCCCTTTTTGATGGGGAAAAAATGGTCTGTACTTGTTTGGCATGCAGAATTTGTTAAGTACTTTTGAATTGAAACCCGATCCTCTCTATAATGTCTAGTCCAGGCTTTCATTCTCAGAATGTGGTGGAGGGGAATACTTTCAGAGGACTGGAGTAACTGAGGAGTCTGTTATCAATTAGAAAATAGCTGATCAGTAAAGGCACCTAAATCCCAGCCATCAGTTGTGTAAGTTTGGCAGGAAAATCTTAGTTAAAGGCCCTTTTCCTTCCATTAGAAATCTGAGGCTCTAGCCTTTAGCTCATGTGTCACCTCTAATAAACCATTAAAGCAGAAGGAACATCACTGTTTGGGGACGAGATGCTTTCTCCTTCTACTGATTTGCAACATTTATTTTTGCAGAGGTTTTACTTTTGCTCCAGTAATAGAGTTCTTGCTTTTGTCCAGGCTTAGGCCAGCTGAGATTAGGCCAGCTGGAGTGAGCTGCAGGTGTCAAGAGAGTGTTGCAGAGGGGCGATAGTTTCCCAGAGACGTGTTCTGAGTCAGGCAAGCCATGAGCTTTTGAAAGGCAATTGCTGAAAGAAGGCCAGTGGAGGTTTCGGGCAATAAGAATGTCACTTCAAAATAAAATTAACCCACCCTCTAGTTGAAATTACAGCCTTTTAAAATTTTTGGAGGGGAAAGGAGATTGCAAAGGAGTGAAAATTAGGGATGTAGGCATTAGGGAGAAGATCTGGGTAAGACTTAAGACAGAAGGAAAGTCTGCGGTGAAGAGGTAGAAATGTGAGTGACCAGCATGAGGAAGGTGCCCGAATGTGTAGGAAAGGACATGATGGTGTTAAGGGAAAGAGGATCAGGGACTGGGACACTGTCACTTAGGCCAAGAATTCTGAAAAAGAAGGAGGATGCTTCAAGTAACGGTGAGGGACTGCAGAGACTGGGAGGAGGGACTTGTTCTGGGGACTAGTTCAAAGCTTCCACCAATAACCATTACTTAAATTGTAAAGGGACACCTTCTGTATGCGAAGGTCTGAGAGTCAGATCCTTCTTCTAACCTTTTCTGGACCTTAGGAGAAAGTGGTATGGAATCATAAAATATGTCTTAAGCATATGCATAAGCAAGAGAAGCAGATTGGCAGATGGCTGCACTGCTGCCTTTGTCAAAGCAGCAGTTGTTTAGCTTTCCAGTGTCAGTATTTGTAGTGTGCCTTCAAGGGATGGGTGTCTTGATTCACCACTGAATGTGTTACAGTGTGTTTATATCAAATTCAGCCAGCTTCATTAAAGACTGAAAATTGTTCCCGTGACACAGATTTTTCATATTCCCTAAATCAAGTTTAATAGATCATGAGGCTATTATATGTACACGCACAAAACGCCACATGAACAGCATTTTTAAGATAAAGTTTAGAATTATGGGAAATTTATGTGCAGTTAAATGCCCCTAACTCTCCCCAAACTCTGTATCTTTAGCTGTCATGGACTGGGCCGTCATGGACAAAACTGGCAGATCCATCACTCTTACGAACTCTAAAATATTTTAAGTAATTTGGAGAATGAAGCCGATCATATAATTGAGGTTGTGTAGTTTACTGGAAGTGTGTTTCTGAAAATGAATTTTAGTGGTCATGTTTTTTTCATGTAGTAGATTCCATCTTAGCATAACTTCAGACAAAATCTGAAGTAATTTACGTTTTAAAAAAATTACTCAGCTGTCTACACCCAGATTTGAACGGTTGCCAGGTTTTTAAGAAGTGATCCAAAATCAACCAAAGCACTATGAAGATTCTTGTTAATAAATGTAGACTTCAGATCAGAATGGTAGTTTTGTTGGTAACTTTCTTTGTAACAGCAAAACTTTGCAAGCACAGAGTAGTGTCTGCAAAAAACTTCCCTTTGGAAGTTGAAACTGTGTGGCTATGTATTGGTAAGTCTCAAATATATTCTGCAAATTGAAACATCCGTTCTTTCTCATTCCCACAGTGTACACAACTACACCCCCAAGGTTGGCGAGATTGATACAAGGAGAGCCATTCGTCAGGCCTTTGATGTTTGGCAGAGAGTGACACCACTTACCTTTGAAGAGGTCCCTTACCATGAAATTAAAAATGACAGAAAGGAGGCAGATATTATGATATTTTTTGCTTCTGGTTTCCATGGAGACAGTTCTCCGTTTGATGGAGAAGGTGGATTCCTGGCTCACGCTTACTTTCCTGGACCGGGAATTGGAGGAGACACTCACTTTGACTCAGATGAGCCATGGACCCTGGGAAATTCTAATCATGATGGTAAGAGTGCAGGTCATCTTTCCCAACAAGGATAAGTTGGATGCAGACACAGATGGGCTTTCAACTGGAAAGTATTTGCTTGGTGGAGCTTTTACCTCCCATACAGTGGTTCAGATGCTTTCTAAACATGTATTCTATCTTAAATGGGAAAAGAATATTATTAGTTTGTTTGGGCCTGTGCATGATGGGAATTTTAGGAGTGAATAGAAGAGTGTGTCTGCTGACTTCTTACATCTTTCAAAATTTGGGCCTTCATTGCTACAAAAACCATGACTCTGGGAGGGAAAAGATGAACAAAAGAGTGTTGAAACTGTATCAGATGGACTACTTACCCAAGGGCAATTAGAGTCAGTTGTAGTGGTGAATAGGAAGTTAAGAGTGAAGGCATTTGAATGTTAAGTTGTTTTGATCCATATTTGTTTTGTCACACTCTGGAATTCCTCCTCCTGTCAGAGGCTGGGGCTGGCTGATTAGTTAAGGGAGACTGATTGGGCCAACTGTTTTTACCTTATTAAGCATGGAAAGTTTCTGCATCTTCCTAGCTGTATCTCACTCTCTAAAGGCAATGAGCCCTTTCTGTTCTATTTTCAAACCTTTGATTGAGGATAGTGACACCTTGTAAAAAGTTTAGGCTGATAATCAGAATTTCACAGTGGCCTCACAAAATATCTCACCAATTTCCACAGTCAAAATGGTTTGGGAAGAATGATGTGTCATTAAGGCTTTAGGGATTCAAAATCATGTTTTGATATTTTGATAAGCATTAAAAGTTTACTTGGACTGTAAATATGTCTTGATTTTTAAACTGTATAAAAACAGCAGTGTTGTTGTGCCCACGATGCCTAAGAACGTATGCAGAGGTGATGTCTTTCATTACAGCAAACAGGGTCGTTTGAAAAGAAGAAAAGCTTTCAGGCACAAAAGCCACCTTCAGGCCTGAAGGTGACAGCTTGCTTTCAGGCTGGATTGCAAATGGGGAAAATCCCTCAGAGTTGTGAGTCAGTGTCAGATCATCTTTGACAGGAAATGGAGCTGTCAGGTTCAGCGAGGGAGTCCTAATTTGTAGGAAAGCAGAAATGATATGATACTTGTCTTTGTAGGGAAAAAGAAGTAATGTTTCCTGGCATGTGTAAATGACTAGAGGGGGTGTGGGCTGAGAAAGAGAGAGCTGGGGCGTGGAGACGGGGAGAGTGTGGAGGCTGTGGGAGGGTATAGTGTGGCACAGAAGCAGTGTTTTGCTGTCTTGAAATGTTAGAAATTTTTATTCCTGGGTTTGTGGCTGGAGGGCTTCCTCCAGGATCAGGAGTGACAGTCAGTCAGAGACTGAGTGGTTATCTTGTGAGAGCTGCAGCAGGGAGGTGTGTCTGTGTGTGTCCTGCTCTGTGCCACTTCAGTCTGGTCTCAGTAGTTATTTGAGCTCAAGTGTGGGAGTGTGGGAGGCCCAGGTACTGGATATGACTTCCCAGGAAAGCCCACATGTCAGACCTGGGAGTGCTGGTGTCTGGGGTGGAAGGTCCTTACAGGAAGGTGGAAGGGAAGGTTATGACAAGTTGTACTTGTGTTTTTCTATTCTCATTTTCTGTACAAAAGGCTTCCTTCTGAGATAAGCTTAGCAAGGCTGGGAACCAGCTTAAAGACTGGCAGGGATGGCTCTGCAGAAAGCTTTCCATCCTTTGGTAGGATGTTCTACTATAGGTGATCACTTCTTTGAGGATTTTTGTTGCATTCTTTTCTGCTATTCTTTTCTGCTATTCTTACCCATGTGTCTCTTTCAAAAACATGATGTATTTTTCTGCTGTGCTGAGTGACTGTCGTGAGTGGTGTCCTCAAAGTGCATGAATTGGTATTTGCGGGGCTGGTGTGCACTTTGTGTAAGAATTAATAGAAGAATTGAGATTTCCTATTCAGAGGATGTCACCTGTGTATTTATTTGCTTTCACATAACTATGCTGCATAGACTGGGCTGCATAGGCTCTTTTTAAAAGTCACCAGTAAGGTTGTTGAGAATGGTGGGGTTATATTTGTCCCTTCCATCTGGGGGAAATGTTGATGGTCGAAGGGGAATTTGATATTTTGAGGGTGACAGGGGTAAGGCTCTAGTCAGAGCAGATGTGTTCTGTGAGGAATTTGATTTTGCCTGCATCCTTATCTTTAGCACGCAGTTGGGAAGATGTCCTGCTTCCTTACTGGATGATCCAGACCTCTTTAGGGAGGGGTTTCCTTCTGTTTTACTATTCCTTGTCACGGGAGCACTCACTAGCTTCAGGTTCTCACCTCTGATGTGTTCTATTTGAAGTGCTTTCAGCAGGGCTTGAAGAGTTTCTTCTTGGTCGGAGGTTTCCTGCTCAGTTCACTGCCTATTTTCATTGAAAATAAGGTATTAGTGGGGACAATATCATCTATTTAGTAGGAAGTATTTCTTCAAACATGGTCTTGCTCTTCCTTAAGATATGTATTTTCTGGCAACAGGGTTGATCAGTCTGGAACTGAAGAAGCCTCGGTGAAAGAATAAAAAAGCTCTACCAGTAAATCATTAGTAAAGCTCTCATTTATTCACATGCAAAAGAGGAACTGGTTTGACCATTCGGTATCTGTTCAATGATTATAAGAATCTTGAAGTAAGATTGAAATAACAATGGTATCTTCACATCAACCCACAAAATATCACAGTGTAAAATTTTCTGTTCCGGACAAGGATGTGTATTAGTTGAAGGGAAAATGTGAGCAATCTGCCTTGGAGCTCTCTTAGCCTCGCAATTGTGAAGGTAGATCTCCTGTCAATGGAGCAGAATGCTGAAACTGGTGCCACAGATGCTTAGAATGTTTGGCTGACCTCTTACCCATACAGTTTTGTTACAGTTATTACAGTCTGATCTGAAGCTTTGCTTTTGTGGGTCTGCACTGTATTGTGGCACCTGCAGAGCTCCAGTCTGTCTGTGTTTGGAGGCAGCTGTCACCCCACAGAAGAGCTGTTTTGCAGTCTTCACTAGTAGTACAAATTATATGGATAAAAGTGAAATGTTTCATGTGAAATTTTATCCAGTCAGGAAAAATATGAGTGATTTGAGCAGATCTTTCTATGCAAACAGCCATCTCCAATTTGTACATGGAGAACGTGGTGTATCCTGTTTATGAAAGCTTCTGTCTTGTAAAGATGCCTTGTGGTAATCCAGTGGGGTTATTGGCAGCTTTATCATCCCAGCTAGGGGATAGTTAGTTGGGATTTATATACTCATTATCATTTTGCATTGTCATTATTATACTGATTTTGCCCTTGTGGACAGCATGGCCACTACCATGTCCCTTAAAATTATTGGTGTAATCATAATAGCTGTGATGCTGTTGGTTGTCCTCTTTAGCCCTTGGTAATAGGGGCACATGCACCAACCCTTCTATTTTCTTCTGCTGTGAAGAATGATCCCTGCATAGGCTTTCAAAGTGAATGCAAAGTTTCCTTCCCCCTGGATATTAGTTACAGTTCCACTCAGGCATTCAGTTTCTTTAGCTGAGTAAGACTGTACTTTCAATCTATGATTGCTGATTTATCTTCATAATTGTACTGCCTTCTCTGTCATTCTCATAAGCAAGCTGTGGAAGATTAATTTAGATAATCTTACGGTGAGGATGGGCGAAAGATAGGAAGTTGAACTCCTGGAGCAGTTCTTATTACTTGGGATCATGGGATACAGAATTCATTTGTTTTCTGGTGATAATATCGACGGGAACAGCTGGGAGCATGGAGCAGAACATCGGAATTTGGAGGAACCAAGGCAAATCAGAGAAGTGATGTAGCAAACAAACGCAACTGAAAAAGAGCGGGGGGGGGCTGTTTTTTACATTTAGAGATAAATCATCTGCACAACCACACATGAGGAGCAGCTGGCATGGTCACAGTGGTGGGACTTACCTCGTGTTTTTCCTGGAAGGTGCTCTTCAGTAGGAGTGAAAGCAGCTCTTGTCCTTCAGCTGGTCCCAGACTTGTTAGGCTGTGGTGCCTGGCACATGGAGACAGGTGAAACCGTGTTTGGAGTCCCTGTCGTTCAGGACCTGGGGTGTAGCTGCTCCTCAGCCCCTCTTGGCTGCTCAGACACAGCATTTGGTCACCTGCATGTGTCAGCACAGTCTCAGTGTCCCAACTGCTGGTTTTATCAGAAGGGACACCAGACTTCCTCTACTTTCTTGAAGTTTTGGGCATTTTTTACTTGAAATGTGCTGCAGAAACAGGCAAGCAGGCTTTGAACTGCCCATCTCAAGACTCATGATGCCGACACATTGCTCAGGCAGCAAAAGCCTGAAAGGGGGTGAACAGACTTGACAATGCTGGGATCTCTCTCCCTTGGCACCTAAATTGGCTCAAGCATAGAGGCAATGCATGAAATCCGTTATTAACTGGCCAAATCAAGTATTTCCTAGCCTTTATATGGAAATAATAATTATAGATGTATGTGACTCCAAAAACAAGCTGAAAAGGAATCCTGAGTGACTGAAAGTTCATTCTGTCCTTTTAAATATCCACACAGCACATAACAGCTCTTACACACCTCTGACAATTCAAACATTTGTTTAATCCAGGTTAATTACAGAAAGTAAATTTTTATCTCCAGTTTAACATTACGAATAGTATTAATAATAATCCCAGGCAGATCTTCCTCCTGGTGGTTTAAAAGCAAAAATACATTGCTGTTATGCATGTCGCCAACACCGTACCACTAAATCTGTGGTGTCTGCCAACCCCCTGCAGCTAGATGAGAGAATCTTTTTAATACTAAAGTGAGGTGAGAACTGGGGTACCCATACTCTGCCAGGGATCACTAGATTTTATTTCTTTCACCATGCCCAGTGTTGGTCTCTAAGATCCTCCCTATCATCTGTTGTCACATAGCATTGTAGGTGGGAGTGTGCCCAGGGCAGGCACTTCAGCTCCTTCAAGAAACACCCACAGCTGACGAATTATTTCTGTACCAACTCCATTGTGGCTCAACTTCACATCGTGTGAGCATTGTGCAGATCACAGGGTTCATCTTTTAGTGCCTCTCTTCCACACCTGTACCAAGTTCTCTCTGTAAACCTAGGATGACCGCTGTGGCAGCTTTTTAAATGTTGGCAAGAAATGCTGAGCTTTGCTAACAGCAAGTAAGCAAATTTTGTAACCGTTACAACTGAGTGTGTCCCCCACAGATCCCAGTGGGTTTCTGCAGAGGCTTCTTTGGAAAGCTTCCTGTTCAGGGATTCTGAAAGAAAGCCAAGCAAAAATAGTGCCAGAGTTTGCAAGACAATGCCAGAACCAGTACGGGAGATGAGATCTCATGGGTCACTTTCAGTGCTAATTCAGTGCTAATTCAGTGCAGGAGCTTCTGCAGGAGCTTTGGAGGAAAAGGGCCTGAACCACCTTTGGGAAGGTTCTGTCAGCCACAGAGGAGAGGAACTGGACAGCTTTTTCGCTGTGATTCTACCACAAGAGCTAGCATTGTGTCAGTGGACATCTACCTGCACAGCAGAGGAAGCACTCCTGGGGTCACCATCTGGACATGGCATATGTTCAGGAACCTGAGCAGCTTTTTCAGGGCAGCCAAATGCTGTCTAGGCTGACAAATGTGAATATTCAGCAAGAATCTCAAGGAGAAAATTTTGATTGGGGTAGCTAATTTTGGAGCTTACTGACAGCCAGTGATCGTGACAGGCCTGCTTGGGGGAATGCAGAGCTTTGAGCCGACATTTAATCTGCTCGTCAGTGTGTTCAAAGCAGTGTCTTCACTGGAGATCTGCTGTTTTCTCTCCAGGCAGTATCACAAACCTTGATTCTTTGTACATTTGTATCCCTGTAAGCAAGATGAAACCAGGGGAACTGGGCTTGGTCAGCCAAGTGAGGAGGAGGAGGATGGGGAGGAAGCATCTAATAGCAGTCTTCTACCTGAGGAGAGATTAGAGAGAGGACAGAGGCACACAAGGCAGAGGAACAGAAAAAGGAACAAAAGGCAAAGGGCACAAGCTGCAACAAGAAAAGCCCCACCTGGGTGTAAGGTAAAAACTTCTTCACCAACAGAGTGGTAGAGCTCAGAGGCTGCACCTGGAGAGGTTGTGGGGACTGCATACTTTGAGATTTTTGGAACGTGGCTGGATGATGTCCTGAGCAACTTGATGTAGTTTTGAGATTAGTCCTGCTTGAAGCAGAAAGTTAAACTTGGTGGCTTCCAGCCATGCCTTTCAATCTACAGTTTTCCATAATTCTTTAGCACTGCCATAGACAGAATTGGAGTTCCTAGAACTTACAAGCAAATTGCAATTATTTCTCGTGGCAACTCTGAGCCATAAGAAGGTATTCAGCTCATAAAATTCTCTATCACCAAGTTCCCTTCTAAAAACAGGACTGTTTAATGGTGAAATCTTTCATGAGGGAGGACCGGTGATGCTCACAGGTGCATGAAAAGGTAGCTGGCAATATTTTTTGCCAGATGTTTGATCCTTTTGAAGAACCACCTCTGACTGTTCCTTGTTTTTTTTTAATGCCTGGATGTACAAGGTTTCTGTAGCATTGACTAGATTAATCCTATAAATATAGAATGTATGTTAGAATATCCAAGAGATTCCCTGGTATTAAAGAGGGAGGTATCAGTGGGTTTGGCTTTTTCTTTTTACCTAGTCATACAGTTCTCCATTATCAAAGACTTCCAGGTTCTTCCAGTCACTTTGGAAACATTGCTGGCTAAATGTTCTTTATCCTATTCGTTTTGTTTGACTACAGTTGTGATATTTTATGTGGAAGGAGGGACCTAAGGGAAATGCAGAGTATCCAGCTATTGCTTTCTTTTTTTCTCTGAGATTTGTATTGGCATCTGCTTTCCTGCGTTGACTCTCTGCTTGCTCCCCACTTCCCTGCCGTGTGCAAGTGCAGTGCCTGCTTGGAAAAGAAAATGCACCTTAACCCCTGTACCTTCACCCAGCAAATTGCCAGAACTTGGTAGTTCTTTCTTCTCTAATAATTACTGTTTCCTCTGCGTCTTGCCTTGCTTTGTCTCAATTCTTTCTTATGTTACTACTTTTTCTCATATTCATTTTCCATGGAAGTACTGAAGACAGCAGTCTACAGAGTGTGAATACAATTAGTAACTCACAACAGAGAACGCGTGTAATTTTTGTGCTGTTTGGCTGCTAAGTAGATTTTTAATTTTCTTTCTCTGATTTCTCAGGTACAGAACATCTCCACATCTAAAGATTTTTGTTCTAACAAATGGCATTTTGAATCCATCATTATTTTTCAGGCTTTTGACACTGTTGTTGAAAATGAGCATCAGCGTTTTCCAGAGCAAAAACCAGAGGTGCTTTGAAGTTACTCACGTGTCCATTAACACAGAAGACCTGGAAGACTTTGATATATACACTGGAAGTCAAG
>VYZQ01011389.1:18967-42843 GCA_013400655.1 Mystacornis crossleyi
TTTGCTGCAGCGATGGCCGGAGCTGGCCGGGGCGCTCCGGAGCGAGGTCGGGGAGCATGAGGGAAAAGCCTAACTTGCCCAAGTCAAGTGGGGCTTAAATTTTATTAAAATGTCAATTTATTGTCTCAGGCCTTTTGATGATACATCACCAGGTCATGCTGTTGCCCGGTACTTTGTTCACTGAAGACCAGTTCAGTGTTTAGTCTCCAGGACATACCTCCTTAACACTGGTTTCATCCTGTAGCTGCTTAGGGAGAGACTCATTTCCGTAAGCCAGAGCTCTCTCACATCCTGCGCCAATGTTTTAACAACTTTGAGCAAGGATATTGACACACAATTTCAAGACAGCCAGCCACAGTAAAAAGAAATCAAATCAGGCAGCTTAATTTAGCAACAGTTTGAAATTACACCCGTGTTCTGTCAACCTAAAGGAGAAGAGAGGAAGCGCATCAGCACACGGGGAAGATTTCTGCCTTCAGGTTCTCCTCTCCACCCCTGGACAGCCTCTCTGTAAGTAGTGCTTGCTTTCGCTGTTATTGTGCAATCACAGCAGTGGCTTCACAGTGCAGGCTGGATTTTAAAGCTTGGCAGTGCTAGTTATTGATTACAGCCGAAATTCATTAGTAGAGATCATCTCCAAATTCCATTTTCAAAACACTGTACTTGTAAATACACCTGATGGTCCTTGTCAGTACACCTGATGTTCACAGCGTTCTTTAAAGAAAAACGTTATCCCATTGTTTTTGTCAGTAGTTGTTCAATACACAGAGTATAAATATAGTTATGTAGGTATTTGGAATCCTATTTATTTTTGTATAGTCAAAGTAAAGTACTTTACTTCTTTCCATAGAGAAGGAGGTACTCTGGGATTCACAGGAAAAGAGCTGGTAAGAATCAAAAGATGTGTCATTCCCTTAAAAAGGAAGAAAAAAAAATCTGTGAAAAAATACAGGTCATGAGAATCAAGGTGAGCCAACAAGTCTCTTTTTGTCACTTTCCTTTTGTCAAGCAGAAACTGATGATGTGAAATGAGCCAAAATGGAGCAGTTGGTAAACTTGCTGCATTCCACTTGCTGAAGGGGAGAGGAGAAAAATAGCAAGCCATCAGGAAGAAAAAAAAGAAAAATAGAGGAAATCTTGAAAAGAGTTTGCAGGTCATTACAGGCAGAGGTGGATTGTAGCATCAGCAGGGAAATGACACCCAATTCATTGTCTGGATTTTGACATCACACGCAAGGAGCAAACTTGGGAGTTGATGAATTACTTTTTTATTTTCTCTCCTGTTCCTGAAGAAGAGCTCAGGGTTTGAAAACAGTTTGGCTAGTACTGCCTTCTGTACCCAAATCCACCAAGAACATGACTCTGAGGGGGAAATGTCTTCCATTCCATCTCTCTTGTGTCTCAGTCCTACTCAATTTTTACAACCCCATCAGGAACTGCTGTGTCAGGGGAGGACAAAGACAGAAAGTCTCCTGTTCTAGAGAACACTCTCTGTGGCACAGAGCTACTCTTACAGCTTCCAGAACAACACTTGTTCTGTTGCCAGCATCAGGAATTAAATATAATTTCAACTTGATGGGCAGAAAAGGATTCCAGATAGCACAGACTGGTTTGTCCATAGTGCTTATGCCAGGACCTGAGGTTTTTTAGTTACCTTCCGGTGTTCCCACAGCTGCGTCAGGGCTGAATTCTGCCTGTAAACTCTGCTGTATCTAAATACTTTTAAAATATAAATAATGGCTCCTTTTCAAGACTGATGGAATGAAACTCCTATCTACATTTTTCATGTTTCTGTGATTTTTTTTTCTTTACTGCTTTACCATCTGTTTTATTAAATTTTATGCTGCTATAGGAAAATGGGAATTTTCATTTTGGGATTAGTAATTCTTTGATATTGAATTGTTTATGGAATTACAACCTACATTTGTGAAAGATGGGGTTAATTTTTCAGCAGAACTGAATTAATTTTCTTACTCCACTGACTATCAGGCTGCTGAGCCAGCTGAAGTGGCATGACTGCCCCTCTCTCTGGCTGCCCACTCTGTCACTTTTGGTCTCACCATTCCAGACCATGAGTTGGTATTTTTCCTCTGAATTTCTGCAGGAGGTTGTCCTCATAGTGCACGTCAGATAAAGCACAGCTTGCACCATTAGTGAAGTGTATAGCACAGCTGCCAGCCCTGATATGCACACTGCCTTTTGGGCAATAAAGGCAAATTACCTTTCACGTTGATAACACAGTGTGGTTCTTTGTCCTTCTGCAGTCACTTGGTCTCGTGGGGATCAGTTTAACGTGGCTGTGGTACAGTTGCTGTTAAATCTGCAGATCACTCCTTCTTTCTCCAGTGAAGCTGTTCAGACACTCCTCAGGGTTTTCAGTAATTCCTTAAGAAGCAGCATGTTCATTGCCACACGCAAAAATAATTGCTTGTGAACAAAGTGACACCTGTATTTCTTTTTAACATGTATTGTCTTCCTTTCTAGATAGAAAAGCTGTTTTCCACAGAATTCCACAGAGCAGTGTCACCCCTTCTTCAGGGTCTTCAGAAGTTTGAAAAGCTTTCCTTGAGCAGAGCATGTTGTGGAGGAGAATGGAGGAGCACAGACAAATCATATGTTCTTCTGTTGGACAGGTCAGGCCTACCAGGTCTGAAGATGCAAGAACCAAGGCATAGCTTAGAGTAGCCCTAAAGCTTCTTTAAGTTGTGCTTGGGAAACAGTTGTTTCTATGTGGCTCTTGGGGTGGAAGGACTCATTTTACTGTATTTAAAGCATGTTTAGTTCACACCATCTCTTCTGTAATTACTCGAGGCATGCTATTGTCACACACAATCAATCATCTAACTTCTTCAGTATCATTCTTACTTTAATAAAATTGCAAAATATAACTTTCATATGTCTTTTTAGTTGTGTCTGAGTACACTGCAATATGTAGATGTGTTGGCAGAGTGCTACAGTTCATAAAGTATAAAACTAACACGACAAAGAGCAGAGATTCAGTCTCTTTTCTCCTGTTAATCAGATACGCAATATTATTTGTACTTCTGTTATCTTAGAAGCTGTGTCCTGGATTTACTGTCTGCAGTGCTGTGTGCTCCCCAGAGCCTACCCACATGCACGGCTGTGCTCAGGGATGAACACTGATAGCAATAACTGATAGCACTGCCACAATGGAGTCCCTGTGACCTGGTGCTGTGAACTGACAGGCTCAGCAAGTGGCTTTGCTGACCTAAGCAATTATTCACTGAGTTACTTAGCCAAATGAAGTGTTTTGATAGGATTTTCATAGTTGAAAGGAATTAAACTGTACAAGAAGGCGTGTGCTGGCAACTTCACGAAGAAAAGCTGTCTCAAGATGTCTGTTACGTATTGAATGGTTTTCCAGAGGAAGATAAAAATCAAAGAATCAGGAGGGATGGAGTTTGAGAGTTAAAGGAAGTTCATACATAAATCAGTTTATCTGTGGCTCCAGTGTTCTCTGTGTTGTTGTGATAAAACCATGTGTTTTGTAACTCTGCAGGGAAAGGTAGAATATTATGAACAATTTGAGAGTCCTCTCACAAAAGAGCTGGGGTTGATGTGGGAATACATTGCAATTTATCTAAAGTAAGGTAGTTCAGCTGGGAGCACACCAGCTAATGAGGTTTATCCTGAACACAGATTGCTTTTAATTAAGAAAATTCAACTTAAACCTATGTTTCAAGTTGTATAGAGCCATTGAGCTGGACGTAAGGTAAGCAGTGTATTCACCTGGTGTGGCAGCGTGATGATGGAGGGTGCTTTTATAGTGCTACAGGTTTGTCCTCAGTTGTCATTTTCTATGGTGATAACATTGTTCTGGTAAGGAAAACACATCAGCAACTTCAAAGCTAAATTAACCATGTTTCTATATGTTTAGCATAGCAGCTCCAACTATTTTACTCAGTGAGCCAGCTTACTCCCTCCAGTTTTACGGGGTCATCCTCTCGCTGGTACTTACTGGTGGACTTTTGGCTGCCTTCTGAGAACTGAGAACGAGGAAGCTCAGGCAGGTCTCTGACCAGACCTGTTCGTTTTGTACAGATGGTGTAAATGAGCAAAAATTGTTGTATTTCTCTTGGGACCGTTTCCTGCAAGTACAGAGCAAGAGCAGTCAGTTCCTTCTTCACCCCACTGTCTTACCCAGGTGGCTGGGATACTCTGAGTGCAAGTTTTTCTTTTTGCTTGGTCTTGGGGGAGTGGGTTGAAGAGGAAATGAAGGATCTCTATCCCATTGCATGACTGTCTTTCCATAGCAAAGGATCATGCTAGGCTGTTAGTTCCCCATCTGAATCTTGCTTAAAGAAGATGGACACTACTGGGAATGCTGTTTGGACAAGAAATACGGACCACCAAGGTGGTTGAGGTACTTCTTCAGGAATGAGCCTTCATCCTCCTGGGCTTGCTGATCGTCACAGAACTGTTACTGGTTGTCTTACTGGTGATCAAGGAACGAGCAAGGATGATCTGCTAGACCTGATACCTGAAGAAATGGGGGTGTTGGTGAACATGAGTTGCATCCTTAGCTGCAGTAACCAGGAGATGGAGACGTTCAGGATATGTGTCAGAGGGGTTACATGAGGTCAGTACTATCTAATACCTTGATGAAATGACATCAGTATTCAGCGAGTTTGAAGATGACAGGAAATTTGGAGGAGTGGTTGATAACACTGCCTAGTGGTGCTGTTGTTCAGAGACCTCGAGAGACTGGAGGAACAGGCTGACAGGAACCTAAGGAAGGTGAGCAAGGGGAAATGCACAGCCCTGCCCCTGGGCTTTGTTGGTGGCCCAGAGACTGGAAGCAGCTTTGCATAGAAGGACCTGGGGCTCCTGGTTGACAGCAAGTTGAACATGAGTCAGCAGCACAGAAGGCCAACAGCATCCAGGGCTGCCTCTGGAAGAACGTTGCCAGCAGGTCAATGCCAGCAAGGAGATGATCCTTCCTTTCTACCTGGCACATCTGGAGGCCCTGTGCACGGCTTCCCAGTGTGAGAAACTTGACATTCAAAACCTGACAAGACAACCTGCTTTACTTGATCTTGTTTGAGGTGGGCGTTGGACTAGACAGTCTCCAGAGGTGCCTTCCAGCCTCAACCATCCTGTGAGTCTGAGGGATTTGTTTTCCACCTGTAAAGTGGGCTAGCATTTATTTTGGGCAGAAACAAGTGACTGAAAGGTATTTTAAACTAATTAAACTTAAGATAATGCCTGATTTTATGCTCCTGGTAAAGGTTTAGCACATAGAGGCAAGTCGCTTCCATAAATTTATATATAGATTTACATAGAAAAAAGTTCTAGACCTGCTGGCAGCACAAATACCGCAGATACTTTAGCAAGAAGGAAAATGCCACCAAGGGAAGGTGAGGGAAAATGTCCCTGAGCATGGGCACAGCCCATGAGCCCGTGGTGAGTGATAAGCAGAGTCTCATGAGGTCAGCTCTGTACTGAGTGACCTTTACCGTGGACTTCCACATATGAGTAGTTGTGGTAGTGGTGAAAACGACGCCTTCATGAGCGTTTAGGTAATACAGGAGAGTAAGACTCTTCAATTTTGCAAGAGGACACTGAATCTCTGAATCCCATTTGGAATCTGAGTGTACTTTCTAAGCTTGAGTGTTTTTGAAAACCCCGGAAGAGTGATCAGTCCTCTGAACTTTACCATACAACTACTTCATGCATTTTATTCTACGCTGTTGGACATTGCATTGATTTGTCCTGCACACACCAGATTTTTCAGCAACAGATGAGAAAAAATTAGTAAGTAGGTCTCCATCTGGATTTCCCACATACAGAAGTTCTAAAATTTGACATAAATATGTGGCTAAATTTTCGGCTATACATGTTTTTGGACATTTGTATTTGAAAATTTATTTGAAATGGATTTGTATATTTTAACATGTCCTGCATATTCAGGTGCTTTCACCCTCCAACTCAAATGTGTAGAGCATTTAACTGTTTTGGTGTGGTATGTGTGGCTGGGGAAGCACTGTTTGGTACTGACTTGGGTATCTTCAGATGCTGGCAAAGTGCCCTGCTGTGGAGACCTCTGAAACTGCTTTGTCATGTTTTTATGGGTAACAGTGAAGCAGTAACTATTTAAAAATTGGAGATGGTTCTATGTGAGTCACTATTGCAACTCCTGTCTCAGGGAGAGCTCAGCGTGTGCACAGAACTGAGCTTTGGTACCTCCAAGGCAGGGGCAGTTGGAGGTGTGGGGAAGCTCTTTGGAGAGGCTGCAGAGCAGCCACTGAGCTGCCACTGACAACTGACTGTAAGTGTCTGATTGCAAGTGCTCTTGGTTTCTGCCTTGCAAAAAAACAAAACCAGAGGAGCCCAAATTCAGGCAGAATTGAGGGCTTGGACATTTTACTGCCGTGAGGAGACCCTTACATCAGTCCTTGTTGGCTGTGTCTTCATCCCTACACAGCATTGCCTGGGTCACTTTCCAGTGCCCTTATGGAGTAGGACATCCAGAGACCACACTAGATCAGAGAGATGAGGGTCCCAGACCCGTGGGACTGAAGAGGAATGTGTGCCTGTAGAGCTGAAGGTACCCCTACTGTGCACTCCTCCCAGCATCTGCACCAGACAGGGCTCCTCAGCCCTTCCTTTTCCTGTCAGGAAGAGTCCTGACCCTTCTTTCCTCCTTCCTCCTTTGTTTTTCACCACTGGGGTCCAACCCAACCTTTTCCCTGTGTGGGAATGGGGCAGGATGGAGCTACCTGTGCTCAGCTCCTGCACACGTGGCAGTGCCAGTGGTCCAGCAGAGTAGAAGCACATTGAGGAGCCTGTGCTGGAGGAGATGGGGCTGCCTGCATGGGGCCATGGGTGTTACCCTGGTCATCTCTGCTCTTCCTCCTGCCTTGCCAGGTGCCTTCAGATCTCCCCTATGATTTGTTGGTCCAGGGCAGATCAGAGCACGGCAGCAGAGGGACCCAGAAGGGGCACAAAGCACCCGTCCCACCACTGATTAGCAGACTGTCCGTACTATCACCCCTCCTGGCAGCGCTCAGATAAGGAGCCAGTGGTATCAGAGTGACCATTTTCTTGGCCATTTTTTGTAAATTCTCTACGAAAGAGTCTAAGGTCAGTGTCCTTTCACTCCAGGCACTGCATATTTTACCTGCTCTGGGGCTGGCAGCCTCTGGCCCGTTCCGTGACAATGGCTAAAGGCTGTGCAGACTTTTGGGACTAAAACCATCTCCAGGAGCTGACCCTGGCACTGTGACCTGCTGTGCATTAGGAGAGCAAAGCATTTGCTTCTGGCTTTATGGGCAAGAGAGGCTTGGGACGGCTCGGGCCGTGGCTGTGTTCTGAGCTGGTGCTGATCTGGCTGTGCCTTCCTCCCACAGGGAACGATCTCTTCCTGGTTGCAGTCCATGAGCTGGGGCATGCGCTGGGTCTGGAACACTCCAATGATCCCAGTGCTATCATGGCTCCCTTCTACCAGTACATGGAAACACACAACTTCAAACTGCCCCAGGATGACCTCCAAGGAATTCAGAAAATCTATGGTGAGCAACCCCTGTTTACTTCTTTACTTACACCGAGTTTGAGCCTAGGGACTATTTTACAATTAGCCCCCAAATGCCTGCAGATGGTGGGCTGCATTTCCTGCCAGAGCTGAATGGGGAACTGTTCAAAGCCCTTGATCCAGGACTAAGTACCAGATGACTGCACAACTCAGGATAATCAAAACTCTGTGATCCCACTGCTGCTTCATCCCTCACTGTGTCCCGAAATCAAGGAGCACTGCAAATGGAAAAACAGGCTTTGCTGTACCCAAGGTTTGTCCATTAGGAATAACCAGTGCAAATAAAAGGAAAGAATGCAAAGAGCCTGGAGCATCAAGGAAAGGTAAAAAGTATTTATGCACTCATTTTTTTCTCATTACATACAAGATAGGGAAAGAAAGTTTGGATCTGCTTAGGGAACATTTTGCTTCTTTTAATCTCCAGCTGATCATGTTGTACAGCGTGTGCCACAAAGATATTTGGCTCAAGGAAAATAGGGAAAAGGGGCAGAGAGATTATGGGAGAAAACCAAGGGGCTGCAGATGATGTGGTGCCGTGTGATGGGATCATGGATACCAGGCTGTGAGGACAGGAACTTGCAGACTTATGGGCTGAAGGAAACTGAGACCAAAGAGAAATCCAGGTTTTAGGAGCTCAAGGGAACACTGAGACTAATGGCCACAGTCTGTGGCAGCCTGTAGATAACAGGTTTTGTCAAACATCCCTGATTTCATTCACTGTGGAAAGTACAAGTTTGACAGAGAAGTTAATAAATGCAGCACAGAGCAGTTGTGCTATGTAACTGTGCAGCTGGAGTGGAATATTAGCTCCCAGAAGCAGTAGAGCAGATACGGTATGAACTAAAGGTGAAAAAAATACTTGTAAGGTGGTTGTCAGTGGGAAAGCTGGTGTTTCTCAGGGCTTGCTGCAGGGATTGGTGGCAGGTCTGACACCAGTCAATGTTTGCATCAGTGATCTGCTAGTGAATTTGAAATTGCTGCTGATAGAATTTGTGCTGTAAGACTCTAAAGCCGTGCAGCAAGACTTTAGAGGTCTAAACTGTATCTCAGCTGTTTGAGTCAGATTTGGTGTTTGTTTTCTGTGACTGGATTGAGATTCATTTGTTTAAGTGCAGATGCCTGGAAAAGTCCCTTTCTGGGCTGATTTCTCTGACAGTGGGCAGTGGGAAAAAATCAGGCATTTGTAGAGTGCAGTCCAGCCTCAGTGTGAGGCAGATATCCAAGTAAGGTCCAGCATATAAAATAAGATGGCTTAAAGTACACCCAGCGGAACTATCTCCAATGATCCCAGTACATCTTCTTGTTGATCATTACCAGGTTGAAGTTGCATGTTAATTGTCCTATGGTATTGTTTAATTATGAATTAACGTAGTACATGTTCTGGTGCTCAGGATAGTGGAGACTCTGGAGAGTTTTGAAATAAAGTGCTGGAGTAGTCAGTGTTAAACTTTCATTAAGTAATAGACCTAAGTGTTAATTTTTGAAAGCTGCCAAAATGTCATTGTGCTGTTTCTGTTTTGAAATGTTGATTTATTTCCTGTGAACTTTGATTAATCAGAAAGAAAAAACCCATAATTTATTTCAGACAGTAGAAGTACAATCAAGAAAAAAGGACTGGTTTCTCTGTTTTCAGATGTTTTTGGAAAGGGAGCAGATAAGGAACTGACAGCCTTCCTGCTTCACTTTTGGGGTTCAAGCTAAGATCAGCAGGGGCTGAACTGGGACCAGCACTCCCCAGAATGGGGATCTGAGGCCTCTGAGCTGGAGTGGGCTGGGGATGGTGTCAGGGGTTGTAGAGATAACTTGTCCTGTGGGAAGAAGAAGGAGCAGCTTCTGCAGCAGGAGCTTTGCTTCCCCAGGTAGAGATTTCGGCCCTTAGTACAGAGTTACAGTCCAAAAAATACAGTTGAATTTAAAATTGGGTTTTATGCTTATGGTTCACAAAGAAATTATGGAAAATGAAGGTGATGTTTCTCCCTGGAACTAATGGTGAAAGAACAGAACCCTTCATCTTATCTTAAAACTGAGAAGGGCCTGCTGAAATATCCTTCATGTAGCTTTAGCAGGAACATTGAAATGATGCATTTTGTTTCCACAGTGCCACTCTGCTTTGTTGTGCCTTGGGAATGCCCAAAGTCCATCTACCAGAGAACCTCTCCAAAACCCAAAATCTCCTGCTTTCTTGCTGCTTTGACATTCTCTACAGTGCAGCAGCATGTGCTCAGTATATGTTATTTAGTAACCTAGTCTGCAAAGCCAGACACAGAGCCACTGTGTTGCCTGTAGCATTCTTTTAAAAAAATAATTATAATTAAAACATCTAATTTTTCATTCCACTGAAGTTGCTAGAACAAAGAACAGAGGCTCTACTAAAGCTGAAGTCCATTTTGTCTCCTTCTTTTGAGAATGATGCGTTTAAAATGTGTTTTATATTTTATCTGCATTTATCCAGTAGAAAAGAAATATGTCCAGGTCTGTCATATAATGATTTGTTGAATTTTTAATTTATTTTCTGCTGGATTTATCTCAAAACTCACCCAAAGGATCAGTAGGTGATGTGAACTTGTTTGTGCTTCATGCTGATTAGTATAAAGTCAATGTTTAAAATGTTACTTCCATTTTGAGCTACTGAGGGCAAAGTCAGCAGCTCCCTGTGTGAGAGAGCTGTAACACAAGTCAACAATATTGCCATCTCCTGAGAGCTGCTTCCTGTGGCATATTCCTTGACAAAACAAGGAAGTACCAAGACTGTTCTTTATGTGTGTTTTTCAGAATGATATCTCCCTCTGTACTTATGTGCCCGTGTCACAGGTGGCATGCCCAAGAAGGAATGAAACTGGAAATGGTACCAGTTTGTAGGTGCCCTGGATATCCTGTTGAGTTGCCTCTTAACTTTGCTAGTGTTAAAGCCAGGGCTGCAGGGAGCTGTACTGCAGGTGGAGAGAGGAGAGGTGCTCAGCTGTGGCTGTGTCACAGAGCCTGAACTGGTCACTCTTCAGCACTGGTCACCCTGTCCTGACAGGAAGGTGCAGACAGGTGGGACTCGGGGTTCTCCCAGGTAACTAGTGTCAGGACAAAAAGAAACAGCCTCAAGTTGTGTCAGGGGAGTTTTAGGCTGGGTATTAGGGGAAATTTCTTCATTAAAAGGGTGGTCAGGCATTGGAACAGGCTGCCTGGGGCAGTGGTGGAGCCACCATCCCTGGTGGTATGCAAAAAATGTGTGAATGTGGCACTTGGTGACATGGTTTAGTGGTGGGCTTGGCAGTGATGGGTTAAGGGTTGGACTTGATCATCACAGAGGGCTTTTCCAACCTGACTGATTCTGTGATTCCATGATTCCTCACATCTTCCTCTCTATACTGGTTTGCAGTGGGTGATGAAGCAGCCTCTCATTGGGAGTGACTCTTGTGACACTGTGTCTGGGGAGCAGAGGGCTTGACATGATGTACACAGAAAACTCATGTCCACAGGCTGGTTAACCTTCAAGGACCTTTCAAAGCCTGAGGTCACAAAGGGGAGGTCTCCTAATCACTCAAAGGTAGATCAGGTCAATAACCCAAGAGACAGCCTCAAAGATCTGTGTCATCCCAAATCTCATCGAGGAAGTCTCAGCCTCACACATCTTTTGTGCAGCTCGAGAGAAGAGCTCCCAGTCAGTGCCTATGCTGCACCCCTGAGGGCTGAGGTCCAGAGTGGTCATGAAACCACTCCAGCCCCTAGCCGAGGAACTGGACAACACCAGCTCTGTCATCCAGGAACAGGGGATCAGCAGGGCACAGTGTCGATGAGCATACAGGACCTTCTGCCAGCCTTGCCCCTCCAATGCAGCATGCACGGGTTCTGTAACCTCCCTCCCCTTTTCCTAGTGGCAGCCATAGAGATTCTTGTAACTTACAGACCCTTGTGACCATCCCAGATCCTTGTAAACTACACCTACGTGTGAGATGGCTTCTGAGAGAACAGCAGAAAGACCTGGTGGAGAACTTCCATGTGGTGACACTGCACTGAGTGGGACCATCCGAGCAAGCTTTGCTGTCATGTAGGACCTGGAAATGTTCTCTGAAAATGTGCTCTTGGACATGGGGAGGAAATAGAGTAACATCCAAGGCCTCATCTGTAGAAGCTGCAAGATTTGGGACTTGTGGATCCATGCCCCATGGTGCTGTGCTCATAGGAGGAGAGGGGAAGGAAAATGCTTGGCACTCAGGAATCTGGAGGGATGTGCACTGGTGCCACATCTCTGGCATGCTGCAGAGATACCAGACCCCCTCTCTATGTTGCATCACTTCATTTACACCTTTCCTCCTGTCCACAGACTCTGTTGGACCCAGCAGGAAACAGCAGACTCCACCTCTGGTGCACCCACAGAGCCTCACCTGCCATATGCCCTTCCTCTGAAGCACAGGGAGTAACTGCCTGGTTCCTGGTGCTGTCCCTGGGCTCCACCTGACACTTGGGGGACTCTGCCAAAGGGGAGGCTGAGAGGGAGCCCATCTCTTGGGAGGTTTCTCAGCTGATGGAAAAACACTGGTGTGTTATGGCTGGGCGGGAAATACT
This sequence comes from Mystacornis crossleyi, assembly GCA_013400655.1. Taxonomy (NCBI): domain Eukaryota; kingdom Metazoa; phylum Chordata; class Aves; order Passeriformes; family Timaliidae; genus Mystacornis; species Mystacornis crossleyi. The sequence continues at coordinate 31,077 of VYZQ01011389.1, forward strand.
TTTCTCATCCTACAGATTCTTCTGAGTGTAGAAAAATGTTCCCTTTTGCCGTGGAGCAGATGTCAGGCTTCTGAAAATTCTTTCCAGAAGGAAACTTGAGCATCTCGCAGAGCCCCAACCTCTCATCATTTGACTGCCGAAGCCTGGGAATTTTTGACCCAGTTTTCTGGCACCCAAAGCAGAGAACCCAAGTGCAAGGTGAATCACCTCGTTCCAGAGCCCAGGAGAGCATTCCCTTTGGCTTAGAGCGAGGATGTCTGCTGTGGACGCTTGTCTCCCAGGTGAATGCTCTGTCACCTGTGGGGCAGTTGTCCTTCCAAGGAGAATGTGTGAGAAGGGCTCGAGAAACCTTTCCTGACACCCAGTGATCACAGGGGCCTTGACTGTCCACCCATTGTTCTGTGGGTGCTGGGGCTTGTTCTGCACTGTGGCAGACCCAGGACCAAGGACCAGTGCCAAGGACCCGTGCCAAGGACCCAGGCTAACTGGGACATCTTAATTCACTTCAGCCCTAAGGCTGAGCCCAGAAGTGCAAAGTGCTCCGTGGGTGAGTTTATCAAGTGAGTGAGGGGAAGGAGTCCTTCCTGCACATGGAGTTTTGTGGACAATCTCTGGCCCCTGAGGTAGCTTGTTGGCAGCTACGTCATATAGTGTGAACAGGGGCCTCTCTGCACTGCCCTGGAGCCTGCAGAGGAGCCAGGTGGGTTTCTCTTGCTTTCCCTGGCTCCCTTAGATCGTAGGCTTTGATTTGAAGCTGAGGAGCCTTGCCTGTGTACCTGGACAGCTGGTTCAGTGCAGAAACATGCAGGCAGCTCAGCTTTTTCAAACCAAAACCCTCCTGTGTGTTACTCAAACCGTAACTGCAGTCTGGAGGATACTTTTCTTCTTGGAGTGAATATTAAGAAGATAAGGACAGGTCTTTGTTTGCAAGTGGCTGGTTCTCTCCCCTGAGCTGACCCAAAGCCTCCTCTGTGCTGGCAGGCTCAGGGAGCCACTGTCTGGGACAGGCTGAGCCAGGAAGGTGCTGAGTCTCCAGGCAAGTGCTGTGCAGTTGAGGGAACACTCTGTCAATAGCCAGGAGGACAGTACAATTATATTTTGTCCTCAACTATCGACACAGTGGCTCCTAAATGCCTCCTCTCTCTGTGTTATCTTCACAGGTCACCTTGGTATTCAGATGGTCTGCGACAGAGGAAGCATGAAGGGAGGAGGCTAAGTGCCAGTGGTGGAAGTCACACTCTGAAGGTGATCTGCTGTGACCCAAAAGCTTTTTGACATTCTTTGCCTTGCTTCTGATAGAGAGGAAGAAACTCTTCTTCTCCACACAGTGTCTGTAAAGTCCCAGCCAGTTGCTTCCCTCCAGAATGCAGAGTTTCCAGCTCCAGGAGATTTCTTACCTGCTTCCCATGTGGAAGTGGCTGCAGGATCAGTCCCATGGGTGGCCTTGGCTCTGGTGCTGGGATCACACATGATGACTAGGTGACTGCGTTCAGGCCCATTTGCAGACCCATGAAATAACCTCTCTCACTTAGGTTTTTCTAATTAGATATTTTTCCCTCTGTCTGATTCTCTGAAGTTGCCCAGAAGTGTGGTGACAGAGGATGCTGCCTGGTCAGTTACAGCACTGGTGGGTGTGATCAGTCCCTATATAAATACCACAGTGCCAACACGTCTTAAGTGACTCTTCATTTACACGCTCGTCTCTGCTGCTGGTAAACCTGTTCCATCCTGCCTTGAGCTGTTTTGGAGGCAGGTTACTGTGGTGAAGTCTGGAAATAGGAATGACCGGTGAGCTTTCCTAATGGATGGGGTCTGCTCATTCTGCTTTCATGCCAGGTTGGGCTCTGCAGTGCCTTAGGTCTTATGGGGGAGCATCTTTCTCCACCAATGAACAGGCTGTGCTGCTTCCCATCCCCATAACTGTACACCAAATTCTGCCTGGGTAGTACTTGGACCTGAGGATTTCCATGTTTTCTGTGTGCTCCTCTGCTCTTCACATGTGCAGAGCTGTAGGATCACCTCCCACCTTTAGCCGTACTCAGGGACAAAGTGGAGAAAGCAATTAAAAATAAAAAGGCAGTCTGTGTAAGAAGGAGAGGAGACAAGCCTTCAGTCAGAATAAAATTAGAAGGCCTAGGTTATAAAAACAAAAAAAATAAAAGGGGGGGAAAGATAGCAAGGAAACATCTGTGGCTGGCAGGGAAAGACAGTAAGGAATATCTGAAATGAAATGACAAAGTCTGCATCCAAGCAGGTTGCAGACCACCTGCAGCACGTGTGGGAAGCCTTGCCAGGGCTGGGTCCCTCTCCAGAGCAGTGTGCCAGCTCTGGTTGGCCACGGCCAGCAGTGAGTATGTACAGGGCCACTCTCCCTTGTTGGGCCTGACTTGGAAATCTCCATTGTTCTAGCAAATATTTTCCTTAATTCAAATCCCTGGTTCATCTGAATCCTTGCTGCTGGGCACCATCCTGACCATGGTGTGTACAACTGCTTGTGCCATGGCAGTTCTCTGTGTGTGGCTTCAGTGGCATTTTAGGGCTAATTAAAACCTTTACGTTGGTCCCCTGGGTGGCAGATGCTGTTTGAACTTTCCTCTTCTCCACAGGTGACTGTGACACTTCAGGCACTGAAGGTGAACAGGGGAGCTGTACGGGACTGCCTGTACCGGGCAGGGCAGGCTGTGACTTGTACACAAGTGGTCCTCACTTGTGCAGAGACAGGGAATGACTCCAGTCATGCAGGAGGTGTTAAATTTCCATCATATAAGCATAACAGTGTAGTGCCTATTCTGCACCTTATGGTCAGATTCTTTGTGTGTCAGATTCTGTGTCCGATGGGTCTTTGTCATCAGACACATTAATCTTTTTTTTTTTTTTTTTNTTTTTTTTTTTTTTTTTAGTTACTACTCCTGTCTCACCCTTTTTTTTTCTCTTAAAAAAGAGGGAGAAGGAACTAATGTCATGTCCTCATCTTACTGCTCATCGTCATCTATGGCAACAGAAATGCATCTCTAGTTTGGTCAGTGCATGGCAGCATTTGCCCCTTGCAAATGGGAGGGAACAGCAAACGACACCACCTGCAGCAATGGGATGTAGCTGACCCTTGTGCCAGGCAGTTGGCAGGGGAATCCTGTCAGGTAGGACAGGCATTAGAGGTTTTCCAGTGTTATTTACCAACCACATCCACTCAAAGCCATGGGGAAGGCAGCACAGGAGGGAAGGGGTCATGCTGCTGTTTAATGAGTGTCTGCAGTGGTCAGTACATCACCGATTATTGTCCCCTTGCTTAGGTTCCAGTCAAGACTTCTCTTTCCTAATGCAAGCATTTCCATCTTCCTTACTAAGCAAGTACATTGTTGGTGTTCAGACTTCATTTACTTGGGTTCTGTCACTGGCACCAAGTGCCATTTTTGATATCCAAAACTGGTTGTGAACTTCCTGCTCCTTTAGTTGTCCCAGGAAGGAGCTGAATGCTGCTGCCCCCTCCCATGTGAACAAACCAGAACCCTGGCTGTCTTTGCGCAGGGTCTGTCTGGGGCCTCTTTCCTCACTCCCAGCCCTTCCTGTGCATGTCCCCCTATGCCAACTCAGTCCTGCCTCCAGGAGCTTTCCAGCCTGGGCCAGACATCCAGCTGACCTGCTGCCCTTGGGGAGGTGCCTTTGCCTCACACCATAGAAGGGTCCTGTGGGTGTGGGGGAGCAGACAGTGTCAGTGGCTGCCAGCAAGAATAGCAACAGCACATGTGGAGATCCAGCAGTACGTAGGTGTGAAATAAATAAGATCCTGAGGACTGAGACACCCACTTTGTATGTATTTTGAGGAAGGAGGTGGTTTTGTGGGTCAGTTCTTGCTGTGCCCTGTGGTGCCTGTTTGCAGCTGCAGCATCCTGGATGCACTCAAGAAATGCATCCGCTAGTTTAGCTTCCAGAAAGGATGTATTTAATGAACCTGAGTGTGCTAAAAGCACAGCAATTGCAGAGGACCAGGCCTGTCTCCAGAAGCACCTCCTGAGCTGCACTGCAGCACTGCTGTGGATGTGCCCACCCTGCCTGGTCCAGCCCTGCTGCTCCTGTCGCAGGAACTGTCTGGAGACCTTGGCTGCATCCCACTGAGGAAAAGCCACAGGTCTCTAGCAATAGCAGTATCAGAGTTTGGAAATGTTATGGTCAGCTAAAACACTGGGCATTGACCAGGTAAGATTGGAGGGGATGTGAAATACACAGTCTCAGTATAGTATTTGTATCCATTTCATGTAGACAGCTTTCCAAGGGTAATCATCATCAGAGAATCCTCATCTAAAGTATTTCTGTAAGCAATGTTTGATGTCTTTTATTAAAGCTCTGGAATAAAGTAAATACAAATAGTTGCTAATAACTGCACATGGCACAAAGTGTCACATTATGAGGACAAGCTGTCTTGAAGAAATACAGTCATCCTTTTGAAAAGCTTTAGGAAAGAGGTGTAAGTCTCAAGATCTTAAACCAAAAGCCATTGCAGCAAGAGACCAAAGGAACTGCTCTATTTAGTTCATTAAGGAGAATTTTAAAAGCATTCCCATCAAGATCTATAAATGATTAAATGTTGAGACACTAGACATAAGAAGGAAAACACTGAATTTAAAGCTGCACAAACTCAGGCAATGGGTAAGGCAGACTTCAGCTGTGACAGGGCTTAATCATTAGAGCAGTTTACTGTGCATTATAGAGGTTTTCTATGCTTGAAGTCTAGAAAATGGGCTGTATCTGCCCTGGAAACACTGGGCTCATCACAGGACTCACTGGTGGAGGTTTCTGGCCTGGTACTGCAGGAAGTAGGACTTTACTATCCAAGTGGTACTTTCTGAACATAATAGCCATGAAACCTGCACACTGAGATCCTTACTGTTACATCCTTATTAACAATTATTGAGATGGCTTTCTCTGATGGCTTCTTTGTCATTAGCTGTGAGGATTTTCCTAACCTGGTCACCCTTTCAGGACATGTTAAGCACTCATCCATTTTAGGAACCCTTTGAAAATGGAGTATTTAAGAGTTAAGCTGCCCTGGGGACTTGGGCACCAAACCATCATTTCGGACTGCACAGTTCAAAGTGTTTATCTGCAAAAGCCTTCTTCTTGCCCCACAGATGTGTGGCCACCATGGGTACCTCAATCCTTCCTCATAAATCCCTTCCCTGGCTATGGGCAGGTGCCCAGCTCGAGGTGACTCTTCCAGGCTGTGAGGATGAGCTTTGTCCAGGGCCAGTGTTCACCCTCAGCTGGGGTGCAGCACCTTGGCCCCAAACAGTGACACTGAAACAGCACCTGTGACAGCAGCCCCCATTCTGCCCACAGGTGGGGGTTTGTCCTACAGGTTCAGAATGAAATTGAAACCATGATCCCTGCAAATAAACCATCTTCAGATCTCAAGCTCACGGAAATCCCTTGCTCTAGTGGCCTTCTGTTTGTTGGCCATATTAAATTGTGGCCTTCTCTGAGAAGCAACAAGGAATCTGTGACTCTGAGTGAGATTTGGTCCAGATTTACCTTTAACTGTTAATGAAAACTGCAAAGGCAGTTTAAGATCTCTGCTCCAGTCTAACTCACTTGTATTTTTATTCTCTGTACATTCCTGTGGCCTGGTCACATCCTGGAGCTGAGTTGCGGAAGGACGGAAAGGGAGAGCTGTGCTGGGAGGGCATCACTTAAGTGGGATAAGGTCCCTTGTCACAGCTCTTCCTCAGGGAAAGCAGATTGGTAACTGACCTGTAATAAAGTAGTCCCTGCAGTTCAATTTACAATGTAGCATTGGTTTTCACACCCTAACTTTTTTTTCTGGTTTTGCTTTGGTTTCTAGGGGGTTTTGTTGCCTTTTTTTATGGTCTACTAAACATTTCTATTCAAGGGTTACCACCTTTCATTTCAGTTGGGAACGTGACTGGTGTGGTTCCTCCTTCCTTTTAGCTCAAGCCTCCTTAGGAAGACCTACAAAAAAACAATCTGGCTCTTCTTCAGTTCTTATCGCTCGTCTGTTTTGGGATAGTTTTCATCTGTGGATGCATCTCATTCTGCTCCCCATTTCTAGGGAATGAGCTCTGCATCAGGAGTATGTAAATCCCTGGCAGTGCTGTCCATCCAGCCTGAAGCCTTTTAAAGCGTACAGAAAAACCAAGCTTGTCCACTTTGCTAAATATATTCCTTTTCACTTCTAGGTCCTCCTATTGAGCCCCTGGAGCCAACCAGGCCTTTACCAACTCTTCCTGTTCGCAGAATTCACTCCACTTCGGAAAGAAAACACGAGAGACAGCCACGACCTCCCGGCCCTCCTCTGGGTGATAGGCCAGCCCTCCCTGGCTCCAAACCGAACATCTGTGATGGCAACTTTAATACTGTGGCTCTCTTTAGAGGAGAAATGTTTGTTTTCAAGGTACTAAGAATTCCCACTTACCCGTGGAGTCTTCCCTTCATTTTATTGCTGGAAAAGGTTAATAGAAGTATTTGGGTAGTGAGATTTGAAATGTCTGTGAAAATAGCTCTGTTCCTCTGAGGGTGATGACTGAGCAATATTGGAAGGAAGTGTGAGCAGATTGACTCTGTAATATTTGGAAACAGTGCCTGATGGGATTTACAAAATGCCCAGGCAGCCTGTGCTCCAAAATGTGAACTGGGTGCATTGGCAGAGAATTCAGACACCACCAAGCGTGAGAGGAGCCAGGTAGCAATACCAGTACCACGGTTAACCATAGAATCCTAGAGTGGTTTGGGTTGGGAGGGACCTTAAAGACCATCTTGTTCCACCCCCTGCCATGGACAGGGACAACTTCCACTAGACCGAGCCCCATCCAAGCTGGCCTGAAACACTTTCAGGGATGGAGCAGTCATAGCTTCTCTGGGAACAAGCCTCATTGTCTCAGAGGTGACATGCATGGAACTGGGGCTTTGGGAGCACTCAGCCTACCTGGGGAGTTTGGGTCAACCTTCATTGTAAGCTACAGGCAAGGAGGAAGGAGAGGCTTTGCTCATTAGAGTGCCTTGAATATGGACATCCATGACCCCATTCTCAAAACACCAGTAGCTTTCACTCTGCCCAATGGGGGTGAAGTGTGGAGAGGGATATACCGAAGATTATTAAATGGACAAACCACATCAGTTGCAGAAGATTCCTGAAATGAAACTAGTTGAAGGTTGGGATGGTATCTGAGAGAAGTCTCACAGGTTCTGTCCTGCTTGTGTTCATCCCTGAGCATCCACTGCAGCTTTAACTAATGATCTAATATCTAAAGGGATATTTCATAACTCCTTTGTGCCTTTAGACCTTGTGTGTTTCACACAGTCACCAGGTAATGTTCAGGCTGTCTGGTTCTCCTGGGCTCCGAGAGCTGAGCTTCAACTGTACCAGGACAAGCAGTGACAAGACATGGACAGGTCACAATGCTTACAGCTGTGGACTCGCTTCCCCCTGCTCCTTTTCCCTCTCCTTCTTTCCACCCTTTTTCACAGCACCATCAGTCAACATCTCCCCCTCTGGGCTGCCATCTTTCCCCCACAGCACTTCCCACACTGGAGACAGTGTTGGGCTGGGTTGGAGCTGCCACCTGAAGCAGGACTTGTGTCTGTAATGGTTGTGGGGCCTAGACAAGGATTAGCAGTGCTGGATGCTGGAGCCAGCCAGGTCTGACTGCAAGACAAAAGTACTCAGTCTCAAGAGGCTTCTGGTTTTCTCAGGATCGCTGGTTCTGGCGTCTGCGCAACAACCGGGTGCAGGAGGGGTATCCCATGCAGATTGAGCAGTTCTGGAAGGGCCTCCCTGCAAAGATCGACGCAGCCTATGAGCGCTCTGATGGCAAATTCGTTTTCTTCAAAGGTACAGTACAGTTCAGTACGAGCCAACCACTCATGCCTCACCTCAGGCTGCTTTTATGGCATGAAAATTGTGAAAACAGGTATGCTGCACCCTTGTCCTTTTAAAAGGGGGCACTACAAGTAGCCACTGATCCTTAAAATACAGTTCAGTGTGGGCTGGCCTTGCCAGGACCATCTCTATATAGAGTTAATATCTATCAGGGGAAGTTGGCTTTCATGTGATAACAAGAAACTGCTCCTATTTCCCAGGTAGTGTCAGTCCCCTGCCTATCTCCTTAAACACATTTCACCAGGGCACTGAGGCCACTGCCCGACCAGGGCACTCAGGGAGTGCCTGAGGTGCAGGGCACTCCCAAACCTCATTTCTGGACAATTGTCTCCTAAAGAGACAAAATGACCAACCTTGTGCTGGGGCCCTTGTAGCTCCTTGTATGGTGACAGTGTCTGAACAGGATCCTGTAACTTGAGAGCAGGTTGTGAGCAAGGAAAGGTGGCTGGAAAGCATGTCCAGTACAAAACCACAGTACCTGAGCTTCTGAATTTGTGTCTGCAGCTTCAGCACCTCAGCTTTCTAAACTGTATTAAAACTTGAGAAAGCTCAGGGAAAGGCAACAGAAATATCTGAAAAGCTCGGGCTGACCAACACCTCAGCCTGAGCAAGGGATGGCAGACAGGGGATGAGACAAGTCTTTGAAATCATTACTGGCATGAGAAGATAAATGGGAAAGGGCCGTTCAACAGCTCTCCCAAAAAAAGAGCTGAGGAGCAGCCAATGAAATAAGGTTTCAGATTCAAACTGAAGTGGAGGAGCAGCTTTTTCACAGGTTACAGTTAAGCCTGGAAGCCCTCAACATGCTGTGGTTCACTGCGGTTGGTTTAGGTTCGTATCGATTCAACTTCTAACCAGGCTAATCTGTTTGTGTCCCCACTCACCTCTAGGAGATAAGTACTGGGTTTTTAAGGAAGTGACGGCAGAGCCAGGCTACCCTCACAGCCTGGTGGAGCTGGGGAACTGCCTGCCCCGGGAGGGCATCGACACGGCACTGCGCTGGGAGCCCGTGGGCAAAACGTACTTCTTCAAAGGGGACAGGTACTGGAGGTACAACGAGGACAAGAGAGCAACGGACCCAGGATACCCAAAGCCCATCACCGTGTGGAGAGGGATCCCTCAGGCTCCTCAGGGGGCTTTCATCAGCAAGGAAGGCTGTATGTGTCTGCAGTCATTGCACCTGTGCTGGTCTGTGCTGGGAGCTGGGCGGTTGGATGTAGAGTGTTTTGAGTATTTTCTGACCCAGGAATTATGTCTCAGAAGCCCTGGGGTCACCTGGCTTTGTGAGCACCAGCAGTTTGAGATCCTTCCTGACCCTCATCCCAACTCACACACCTCCTCAGCTGCTAAACCACATGATGGCAATCCAGCTCATAGGGAACGGGATTTCTTCTGCCACAATAGACCCTACCCAGCTTTTCCTGGACCCTCGTTTCTGAGGATGCTGGAACTTACATATCCTCCTAATTCACCTGTAGTGAGCTCTGGCTCTCTGCTAAAGGCTCCAACCTGTCTGATGTTAGCAGTTAGCCTTGAAATTATGCTCTGAGTAGGGGCTTGGAGCTCCAAAGGCTCCTTCCAACACATTTCTTTCTCTGATTTGAAGATTTCCTCCTCCTCCAGTTAGGGAAAGAGCCAACAGAAGGGGCTTGTGCCATTGAGGCTGTGTTCAAATCTGGAGCTGTGGTGTGAGAGGAGGGCTGTAGGGCTGGGCCAGGCTGGAGGATAGCAGTGAGACCAGCCAAGGTGGGGAACACTGCAGGAGACCAGCACTTTCACCACAGCTCCGTTCTCCTGTTCTCTTTCTTTATTTTTTCTAGTAACTTGAGAGTCATTAGAAAATGAGTCATCTCGGGAGAGGAGGTGCTTCAAACAACATGTAGCATAAAGCATCACCCTTTTATTAGCAGCAGGACAACACTGCTCCATAACACAGGCCAAATCTTTGTGATTACTTGGCAAAAGGACTCATCTTACTCAGCATTTGTTCCCTCAGGCTGAATGAACAGAAACCTGGTGTTCTTCCAAACACTGTCACACCCCAGGCACATGCGGGGACCCTGCAGATGATGTTAATGATTTGGTAATGACGAGCAAATCTTTACAGATGCTTTAGTAAAAAATAACTCACTGCAGAATCCTTCTTTTAAAGTTAGTAGGGTTTTCTTTTTTAATTCCCAGCTTGTCTTGGCCAAGGGGAATGGTGTTCCATGGGCAATGTTGAACACACAAGCCAGAGTTATGGCTTCTCCTTTAAATCCCAGCTCCAAAACCACCTTCCCTTTCCAATGGCTTGGGAATGCCCTGGATAAATGTGTTTTATTGACTTAGACAGAGGCTAGTTTCACTTGTCCGGCTCCCATAATGTCCTCCCACAAGCACAGCTCATTAACCGGAAATAGTGAGAAATACTCTCTGCTTTGTCTCCTAGTTTACACCTACTTCTACAAAGGGAAGGAGTACTGGAAGTTCGATAACCAGAGGCTGAGCGTGGAGCCAGGCTACCCCAGGTCGATCCTCAGGGACTGGATGGGCTGTAACCAGAAGGATGTTGAGCGGAGCAAGGACCGGCGCCTCCCGCACGACGACGTGGATATCATGGTGACGATAAACGACGTGCCCAGCACTGTCAATGCCATCGCAGTGGTGATCCCCTGCATCCTGTCTCTGTGTATCCTTGTCCTGGTATACACAATCTTCCAGTTTAAAAACAAAGAGGTGCAGCAAAATGTTGTGTACTACAAAAGACCTGTCCAGGAATGGGTATGACACAGCCTGCTGCACATTTCAACTCATTGAGCTGATGGGGACTATGGACACACATGAAAAAGAGAAAAATGCATTGAAAAGCCTACCAAACAAAACTACTTCAGTGACCTACAAGTTTTGGACGCCCTGGGATGGAAATAAGCAGGAAAACTGGAAAAAATATAGGCAGGCAGCCTTGCAGTGTGGAGCCTCTTTCCTTCGTACTGTTTTGGTCACCTGCCGGTTGCGGTGCCATCCACTGGCTTGCTCTGCCAGCACCAGAGTCTTCGAGACAGGTTTCAACTGATCTGGGAAACTTCCTTCAGTTCCCTGCGCCAGTGCTCCCTGTTAAACCCAGCATTCTCCAGTGTAGCTAAACCACCTCTGAACAGAACCATTTTTTTAATAGCTGTCTCATAAATGAATTAAGATCATGAAATCTATGAACACAAACAATTTCAGTGTCATAAGCAGAAGACATTCTGATGCTGAATCATTCTAAAAAATCTTCTTAGTTTATTACAAAATCCAGGGATCTACCTGGATACAATTTTCCAATACCTGCTGGTCAGATGTTTTGTACATTCATAACTAATCAATGCTGCCACTCAGCACAGTGCACGAGGAACCACCAAGCACTCGAAATGGTACCGGAGTGTGGAGCAGAAGCTCAAGAAGCACCAAACAGACACCTGGCAACATCAAGCCCTAGACTGGGACAATCTGAAGACAAAGTAATTGGGTCTAAAAAAAAAAAAACAATCATGGTTTTTGTTTTGGGAGCCACTCATGAAAGAAATATTTAAATATCATGTAAGTTGGTTTAAGCTCCTGCCAGCAAGAACCCATGAACCTATGGTTACCGAAATACCGGGAATGTGTATAGACACAGACTGCACTCTGCCTGTTAAGACGCTGGGAGAAGATGAGTTGTTGTTCCGTGGCATGTGTAACTAGGTTGTGGAAGTTGTACGTTGGGTTTCAGGAGAATGGAAATGTTTGTTTGGAGTGAGGTCGTCATTATATTTTGCTGAAATAATCAAGGTACAGTAAGAATTAGGCCTGTTTATAAAACTAAATCCAACCCCTGTAGATGTTACAAACATTGTATGCCTTCAAAATTTGGGG
>VYZQ01011400.1:0-15410 GCA_013400655.1 Mystacornis crossleyi
AGCAGTGGGATTCTGTGAGATCCTAACTGTCTGCTCGGCTAGAACATTATCATGGGACACATATCCAGGAGAAATCATAGTGGAATTGTGGTCAACTGATAGCTTGGGTTACTTGGAGATTTAAAGGGTGGTATTTGCTCATATTTGGAAAGGTAGCATGGGGGGGGGGATGTGATCCAGAATTTCAGTTGATAGGGAACATGTTGTGTAAACTTCCCCCCAGATATGTCTCCTAAGAGGAGGATCAGTGCATTGAAACAAAGTGAAGGACATTTTGCCTGTAGGACATGTAGAAGTCGAGGAGTAAGACGAGTTGGCAAGCAGACTATGAAGCTTATTCTAGGTAGTTATGCTTCCTGTGATACTATTTTCCAAGTCATTGACTTGACTTTATCAGGTAGCAAGACCCTAGCGGGTTTTGGTCAACCTACTTTTCTTGTCCATCTGCATAACATCTCGCTGCCTGGCAGATGTTTACAGGGCTGTCCCAAAATCCCTTTTCCAAAAGCAGTAATCCAGGTAAATGGCAGTTCCTGCAGAGAAGCCATTTCAAATCATTGGTCAGTGAACCACATAGTTCTGCTGCTGTAAAACCACTACTTCTGCTATTTACAATGTTAGAAACGTGTTAAAAATGTACAGCTTTGTCCCTTCCCCTCTTTTCCCTTGACAGCTGCTGTGTGGTGATCCCAGACAGTTAATTTACGCTGCCATTTTTGGCAGGAGCAGGCTGGTGTTCAGCAGCCACCAAAACCTCACACATTTTTCCAACCATTTGATTTCAGATTTCTCACAACAACAAGGTAATAATAAAATATGAAATCAACAAACACTCCTTGAGACCAGAATAGGAAAAAAAAATAATGAAAAGGTCAGTAAAGTGGCATTAAAATGTAAAATCTGAGAGTACACAAAACCAAACAAGTTTCTGGACAGAAAACATCAGTGGATCTGAGCTCACAGAAATCTGAGCTTCAGTCCAGATGCCTGCAGTTGACGGTGTCCAATTAAACCGGGGCCACGTCTCGTCGGGAAGGAGTTCTCAGTCATACCGGTCCGAGCGGTTTTGTGTTTCTCTTTCCTACACACGTGATGTGCTGTGCCAGCTGAAGGTTTCTAAGATGGCTGAGCTCTTCCACACTGGTGGAAGCTCTTTGGTTCCCCTCCTCTTCACCAGTTCAGGGAATTGGCTGATCCTTGGGTGGCAGTGAGCTGTTCTGCGAAACCCGAGTGTCAGTTGTGCCAGCATGAGATAGTCTCCTCCCCCTATTTTCCTCCTGCCCTTTTAAAGAAAAAGTTAAATGAGGGTATTAATTCCTTCTGCCATTCTCCATTTCCTGGTCTGAATGGATGTTGAAATAGCTGTGCTGCCACAACTTGCAGCAGGGAGTACCCAGTGACGTGAGGCTGGGCATGGGGTGGGCAGCAGAGGAAAGGGAAAGAGCATGACAGGAACTGCTGTAAGCCACTGTTACTGCCAGACACATCACATCACTGAACCACAGCCTAAGTGCTACTGAAAGATTCAATAAATATTCAGCAGCAGAAATAGGTCCATTGTGAATTAAATTGTAAAGAAAATAGTTAATTCAGATTTGGACATCCGGTAGGAGGGTGTCTGTAGCTTGCTGCACAATTGCTCTTAGCAACTGAATATTTTTCTGCTTATTGTTCAGAATTCCAGTGGAAGTTTGATATTTGGTTTCTGGAACCTGTTTAAAGAGAGTCTTTTGACTATTTAACACCTTAAAATAAAAATTCTATTGCAGTCTATACAAAGAAATAAGCACTTCTTAAACTATTGTCATTAAAAAGCAGCTGTTGAGGGTTTTACTGTGGGGCTTTGCATGTGCTTATGATCATTGTAGAGTCCTTTCAAGGGGGTATGGGGTGTGCATCGTTAGGGAGTGTACAGAAACTAAGAAAAAAAATGGCTGTAGAAATTGCACTGAAAGGCTGCATCTAAACCAGCCAAGAAGAAAAGGATAAACCTTCTCGTGTCCCTTTCCTGAAGGCGCTTGAAGGCCCTGGCTTACGTAAGAAATGAATCGCCAGGTTTCCTACCTTGCTGGCTCCTGGTCTCATCAGCTCCTGCTCTCTCCTGCCCATCTCTAAAGGCTCTCCACGAACACCAGATTGCAGAGCAGGTGCTCTGTGACTCTCGCTCTCTAGCAAGGCGAAGGAGTGCTTTTGCTTGTGTTTTGCAGTAGGAGTTCATCTGTGTTGTAATTTAAGTAGATTCGTTGTTCTTCAAGAAGATTTAACACACACTTTCCCTTCCCAAATTAAAACCCCACCCTGCGTCTTTATCCATCCAGTTTTCACTCCTGTGAGGTGGTTGGCACCGTGCTGCATGGCAGTGTGAAGCCATGCGTTGCCAGAAGGCTGGCAGGTATTTTTAGCATAGCCTGTTTGGCAAGGAAAGGGACGTGTCCCTCTTTCCCCCTGCGAGAGGAAGGAGGACTGCAGGCCATGGTGTGGTTGGATGGTGCTTCTGTTGCCTTTTAAAGTCTTTTGGGGTAACTGGTTGTCTTCACCTCTTGTTTGTAAAGAAATGTTTAATGCATGGGTGATCCAATTTCCACAGCTGTCTTGGCTTTTGCCGTTCCCTGTCTGTCTCTCCCTATTTTTTCCTCTCTTTGTCTCAAATTAGCGCCACAATTAAAGTGTGAAGCCTGCTGGCAGCTCACTAGTAATTACTGTACAATGAAAGAGAGGAACATCTGTCAAAGCTAGGACAAGATAACAGCTGTAATTGATTGCCACATCATGAAGCTTGACCACCAGCAGATGGCTGGGGCCAGTTTTGAAAAACCGATAACAGCAGTGATCTCAGGGATTCGGGGTGACTCTTCTGAGGTGACTGCCTGGGAGTTGCACCTGTTGAAAAGCCACCATGCAAGGCTCCATGCCTTTGGTTCCGTTATTTGGTTTTCCTTATTTATTTACAACTCCCTGCTCACCTCCGAAGCCGCACCACAGAGCAGCATATGCTGCCGCTCTCGCCAGGCAGGGAGGCACAGGGAAGAGCGAGCGAGGCACTGGAGCTGCAAGCGATGGCTCCATGGGAATTGGCAACACTTGGCACTCCGCGGCTCAGGAAGCGCCTCCCGTCACCGCAACACTTGCGAAAAAGCACAGAAGCAAGTTCAAATTCATTGCAAAACACAGGGATCCCTTCAGAGGCAAGCTTTTAACAAGCAAATGAAGGGGGAAGCCATTTACTGCAGAACATGGGGCTCCTGCAGCAGAATTAAATCACTCTCAGTACTTGCCCCGAGATAAGAGGGTTTGCTCCCCGTGTTACATTCCCCCAGTTCATAGCTCGCACTCTCATCTGCTATGTTGGGTCTCGATGGCGAAGTTGACAGGAAAGGTCTGATTTTGTTACAGCATCACACTCGGTAAATCTGCAGACTCAGACTGAGGAGCTGTTATTGTTTCCACTCCAGTGCTGGCTCTCTGTTTGACTGCATTGTTTCCAGCATGTTTGTTGCACATTCTCTATGCACCAGAGTTGTTGCTGAAGAAGTAGAAAATGAATAATGTGGAGAGGAGGGTCTAACTTTTACTCCATATAATGTCACGTGCTTTGTGGTAGCAGTGAGATAAGGCCTGAGGTATCGGTTCTGTCCTTATTCTGTAGTTTCCTTGCCTGGTCACATCCATATATACAGGAAGCACAAGGGATTTTTCTTTTCCAGTGTCTTCAAACCCAAAGGACTGTGGGGCAGGGGGGCTTGGGGGGAATCTTCTCTTGTTTTTCATGAGAAAGCAAAATGCCTCAATGTAAATGAATTGCAGAGACTGGATGTGAATCCCAAACTGCCGAGAGCCTGAATAGCTGCTGCCATTCAGCTCTCCTGGTGTTCAGTCATAGGGTTAATTGTTAAACAATTAGTGCTGTATTTCAAAGGCAATCAGACAAATTGGTTCAGGTATGGTGAGCAGTTTCACCTTGCACGACACCCTCCTCCCATCCTTGCGGTGATTCAGTTGGACGGAGCTTCTGGGTTATTGTGTAAAACAGCAGCTTGTTTTAAACAGCGCAATCTGTCATTAATTCAGCTAATAAATCACAGTGTAAGAACAAGAGTCTTGCGAGATTAACATCTACAATCAATTGGGAATTACAACATTGGCTTTCATAGGCAAAGCTGATCGTTAAGTCATGGAAAATTTATTACTTTACAAATCTGCTTATAAAAAGTGTTGACTTGAAGCCTTTATAGATTGTACTTATTATTATCAGATATTCGCAGTTTTTGATGAAAGGTTAAATAACTATAGTTGTGCTCAGGGTTTGAATTGCAAAAAGCAATGGGCAATTTTCTAAGATAGATGGAAATTTTTAAGGAATGATCCTATTCAAGTATGCAGTTCTTGTGAATCACAATCCTCTTAGCATGACAATACCTATGTTAAATGTCATAGGAGGCCAAAAACATCTTGTGAAGTGTTCCAACAAGTCTTCAAACCATTTTTGCTGGTGCAAATAGAAGCGGGATGTGTTATTTTTTCTTTGTCTGCAATGGGAGAAATCTGTTAGAGCTGCAGCATTACCACTGTGGAGGCTTTCATGCCCTCTAATAAGAAAAGAAAGTCTGTTGAAATTTCCTATTAAGAAAACATTAGATATCTATGTAAAATAAAAGAAAGTCCTAGGAACACACCATACAGTGAGTCCTGGATCTGTTGTGTTTGTTTAAGGGCTTTCTTCATCCCTAAAATTAAGCACCTGCTTAAGTCTTCCCCCTAAGTATCACCCTGTAATTTCTGTTCACAATAACCAGAGGGTAACAGTACAGTGTGTACATGATACTAGATTTTCTGTGATTTGCAGAACATGTAGTCTTAAATGTAATTGAAAGTGTTACTGGATATTCCAGTGGCAGCTCACCCTGAATGGGATTGAACAGCTGAATCTTGGAGATAACAGAGTTTCTGTTATTTATTTGCCTATTTCTTTGATTAGCTGGATTTTTGACAGTTGCAGCATTTTTTTAACAAATGTGCAGATGTGATCCTGAAAACTGGTCACTTAGGACCTGTTCAGGTAGGTAGGAGTCATTTCCTACCTTCTGGGTGGGGTGTTCTTTGGGCTGGAGTGTCTGTGAAATGGTATCTAAAGGATCCTAACCTAAGTGTTACTGTCACAATTTGGTTCGGGAAGACCCCTCTTCTTCTATTATACGTGTGTGTATATATATATATTTGTATATGTTGCCTCTTTCTGTGTACCTACCCTACTTTTTAATCCCAGAAGAGCTACATCTGAAGCTGGCAGCTGGCGAGAGGCAGCAGTCGGGGCATTGGATGCTCAGTGGTGTTTAGGTGCGGGATCTGGAGGCTGAGGCAGGAGAGGAGGTGATGTCAGCATCTGGGGCGCGTGCCAGCTCGGTGCCATTCACGCTGCGCTGGCAGCGGTCTCCAGAGAGTGCAGGAAAGTGAAGAAATAGAGGGGGAGGACAGAGAATGCAGAGAAAAGAGCTTTGAAAATAGAGAAGAGGAGAGGGCAAATGCAGGAATTAATAAATGAAGGAGAGTCTTTATGTTGTAGTGGACAGGGTACAGTACCAGCTGGGACTACACGAAGCACTAATGCGGCTGCAGAAATGAATTCCCCATCCCTTCACCCCTGTGCCTTGTTGGTGGCACCTCGGGGTTAGTGTCCTTTGCATTTATATGCATTCCAGAGCGGTGGAGACGGCAGCACACTTGACATGGAGAGCCCCTTTGTGCTCCTGAGCAGCAGGTCAGCGAGTGAGCAGGGTTTGAATAAGCAGCCCTTGTGTCTTCATATGTCTCTCTGATCCCTCGAACAAAACCAGCATACGAAAGGCAGTAAGGCAATGTGAAGGCCTCCTAAATGTCACCGTAATGTCAGCAGCACTGGGAGCAGAGCAGCCTCTGAAGAGCAGAAAGCTTTGTAATATTTATAGAAACAGAATTTGTTAAAAATACATTTGCCTGTTACAGTTCAACCTTTTGGAGTCCTCACTCCTTTCAGCTCCGGGAGTGGGTGGTGAGTTGAGAGTCTCTGCATGTGTTCCAGGCTGGGTTTAAGCTGTTGCAGTCAGGCTGGGAACCTAGCAAATGCTGGAAATCTGAGAGTTTCGTAATGTTGTGGACCAGGAACAGTCATGGTCCGTCTACCAAAAGAGCTCAAACTCTCTTAAAACAAGCCTTTTCTACCTTTCTCCATGTAAACATGAAGGGGCTCAGAACCAGCTTTGCATTTGCAAAACAAGGGTAAACGTGGTGCAAAGCAGATAAGTGATTTTTTTTCTCCTAGCAGATAACTGAGTCACTGGCAAGGCATGAGATACCTGGCACCCCATCCCTGGAAACCCATTTTGTCTCTTGGTAGCGTGGACTGGGAGCTGACTGCTGAGAACAAGGCAGACCTGTCTGCTTGTTTTTGCAGAGCCTGCTGCCTTTAGCTGCACTGCCGTCATGGTATGTCTTGTCGCCATGATCACAGGCATGTAATGCTTTTACAGCATAACAAAGTGGACCGGGAAAACAACCAGGAAATGGAGCGAGAGAATGCTGCGAAATTAACGCTGGATAAGACTGTCTCTTGCCCCACGTTGTGCAGAAATGCCAGCGATGGCTCTGCTGCTCCACACTGCCCGTCAAAGAGCAGTGGGGGCTGGCAGCAGGCAGGCAGTGTCCGTGATCCGAATGGTCAGCCGTGTTTTCCTCCCACAGCCCCAGCCCTTTCGAACGGCTGGGAGATCTGGTCCGTGTGTCGCAGGGAGCAACTTTTGCTGTTAGCACTGTTGAAAGCTTTGCCACTTAGGAGCATCAGGCTGGACCCTCACCCAGACCAGTCACCCGAAGTCACAGGCACCTGTGTAACAGAAAAATTATTTTCTTTAGCAAGGTAGAATTGCTGATCCTCATCTAGGTTGTCTATTTTTTTCCTTGCTCTTGATTTCTTGCACTGTTCCTATTCCCCCTCAGGGCTTAGGAGGGAATCTTTAACTGGTCAGTCAGCACCCCATCCAGAACTGTTAAAAGATAAATTACTGCTTAACAACTGTTGTGAATCGCCCTCCTTTCTCTCCCCTTTCCCCCATTCCAGCTCTTAGTCGCTTACATTCCTGATGCGTCTGGCGAGCAGGAGTCTGGAAGATGCATTGATTCTTGATTTCCCATCTTGGTGCTCCTGGTCTTGCTGCTCCCATTTATCTGACCTTTGTCACAGTGAGGAGAAAAAAATATCTCTAATCCTACCAAGTTGATGTTGTCTGGGCTGAATATGCAGCTGTCGTGTTTTAGAGCACAGTATAAGGCTACATAGGATATATTCCATTGGATGGAGCAGGAAATCATTCTTTTGTTCTGTGTGTTTGATATTGTGTAACATTTCCTGGTAGCAGATTTGCTGCTGTGCTCCCTGCCTCTCACTGATGTCTTCTGGTGCGTAGCAGTGCGCCGGCAGAGCAGAGCACTTAGTGCCCCTTCTTGCTCAAACCATATGTTTTACAAAGGCATTTTCTCCTTCCCTCCCACCCTTCTGAGCCGGAAAGGCCCAACAGAACATGTAGCAGCTCCTGCTTGTTTCCCTTCCGTGCACATTAAAGTCATTGACAAACACAACACTTTAATATTGTGGACTGAAAACCGCCAGAGCTCAGATGCAGAACCAAACTCTGTTCATGCATTGCTGCCACAGCAACCCAAAATCTGGGACGAGGCAGCTGGCCAAAGGTGTAACCACAGGAGCCGTCCCGGGCCCCGGTGCCGTTACTTGTGGGTTTGCACAGTAACGTCTTCACTTCCCTCCCACCATCTCTGCTCTCACAGGAGCTCAAGCTCCACACGAGTGAGTGGAGCTTTGTTTTACTCGCTCGGAATGGCTGTGGAGGGAATGGATGGAGAAGTGCTGCCTGGCGGATTAATAGTGTGTCTCAGCAGTTAGTGGGTGCTTTGATTACAGTGTGTCTTTTTTAATGACCACTTGACTGCAGGTGGTGAAGGATGGTTTTAAAAGGTCCTTTTAAAATTACTTTCAGACTCCACAAAGAAATATAAAATTGTACCTTTTCCCGTTCCAGCAGAGCTGTAGCAGAGCTGTTACTTGCTTCCGGCATATAGAACTACGTGCACCTTCTTGATTTGTCTCTTTTATCAGTCTCTTCTTGTACGTTTTTTTCCCTGTGGGCAACTAAATTGCTTTGGAGGGAGGAGGAAGATTAGCGAAAGGAGTGTTTATCCATCTTAATTAGTGCTCTGTTGACAGAAATTATTTTGAGTATTTGCTGTGCAGTAGTTACCGTTCATATTTTTTTTTTTTTAATGAATTTACACATGTTTATTTCTGAGACTAAGTTATTGGTGGGACTTTAGTGCACTCTAAGTGCAGCTGGCTACTGATTCCCCTTTGCCGGCAGACCCTTGGTGATTTTTTTGGTCAGTCATTTGCCCTCCATTGCCCTGGAGGGTTGCCATAGGCTGTACTCGCTGTACAGACTGTGGTGGTTCAAAGCAGGAGAGCTGAGCTCTGGGGATAAGCTGGGGTCACCTGCTTTTGGAGCTCCACCAGAAGAACTTCAGAGCTGCAGCCCTTCATCGTGACCACAGTGTGACTGTACCCAGGAGTGGCTGCAGGGAGGGCTTGGAGAAAGAAGGTGGCAGGACATGTCGGCAGAACTAAACAAGGACCCACTTTGTCTCAGGGCCTCAACCCTGGATGTTGTCAGGTAGAAAAGAAATGATGGGCAAGAAGGACTTGAATGCTGAGCACAGCACTCCTTGTGTTCACGAGATGTTTTTGGAAGTTTTTTCATTAATCCTCTGATACATGTGAGAAGTTTTGTAGCAAGAGCTCAGCTGTTCCCTAGCTTGGAAGGGAAATGACACTTCTAACAGAACTTGAAGGGATTTGTGGATTTGCTTGGCTCTTCTACCCTGTAAAAAACCCACCCAGCTCTTCTAGCCCATATCCTTCTGGAATAGGCACTCAAAAACTGCTGTGGGGTTCTGCAGGGGACGGACAATACGGTTCTGCAAGAGCAGTGTGTGTTGAGATACGGGATGCACTAATGTCCGGTGCTGAGCATACTGTTGCTCCTAAATATCTCCCCTTCACAAGCTAGAGATTGCATTCTGTGGAAGATTCTCTGCAAAAGCCCTTTTGTGGCATCCTAGTGGTGTACAGCTGTGGACCAAAGAAAATGGAAATTCCTAATGTGATGTGATGTTGAATGCAAAGAGGTAATTTTCTACACGCTCTTAGGAGGAAAGGTATCCGTGTAGTATCATCCTGGGTGTAAGCTGTCCTGGTCACTAGTGGCTGGTTTAATCTCATAGATTCATTTTTCTAATTCAAAAGAAGGCCAATACATGGCCATGGAGATAGAAGGTTGCCATCACTAATGGTTGCAGAGTGCCTTGAAGGCAGGATACTATGAGGAATGGTCATTAGCCTTTGTGGTATTGCATTAACAACTTCCAGTGACAGTCCCTGCCTGTCCTCCTCCCATCTCCCTGCTCTTTGCCTTGGATTTTTAAAGAAACGTGGCAGGACCATTTCAGTTTTGAACACAACTTTTCAAATCTAGTGTGAAAAACCGCCTGCCTCTGTGGTTTACTGACTCCTTGGGTAACATCCCTTTAAAGCCGCAGCTGCTGCCAAGATCTGGATGCCGTGGTCACTAAATCATTTAGAGCTATGCTGTAGCTGAGGGCTTCCAGCTTCGCCTTTTGTTACTGTCACACAGTGGGACCTGGAAGAGCGCCAGGGCTGCAGGCGCCTATTGTGCAGGAAAGCCGCACATCTGCAGTAGAAGACGAAAACTGGATGTCAGCTGCCTGAGCAAAACTTCTCAAAAGTGGTGTCGTAAGGCCCTGAAAGGGGGGCTGGCAGGCTTTTTCTCTTCTTCTTGGTGCAGCCGGGCTCTTCTGGCGTGTTTTGAATCCTGATCTGTCTGTGTGTTTTTAAGCTCTACCTTTCATTTTGGTGGAGGGGATGGTGGTGGTAAGAGAAGCGTGGCCAGAATCTTTATAACTGTAATAGACTGCGACAAAAGGTCTATTCACTTCTTGATGAACCAGGGATTTACGTGCATTAGTCCCCACTCTGTACGGAGAGGGGACGACTGCCTGATGAAAGGAGAAAATTCCTCTATTCTGTGCACCCCTCCTGTCACCCCCCACACCAAGTCAGTGGTGTCTGACAGGGCTGTTCAGTAATCAGGAATCTGCAAACTCTCTGCTTGGGGGAAGTGTTTCTGCACTTTGCTTTCTCGAACATTCACACAGAGCAGCAGGAGCTCCTTTATTTATTTTAGCTTTCTATTAATTTTAATTTTCAGTCCAAATGTTTGCAAACATAAATTAAGTAGGGATGGGTTTACATCACAGCCAAGATAGTTGTTAAATGAAATTTGTGTATAATGTATATATATAGTACAGAAACAGCATGCTTGTCTCATTAGTGCAGTCAGAAGTAATTGCTCTGAGTCTGAACATTTATGTTGTAGCGAAGCCCACAAGATTTAAAAAAGGTCTGTGCTGCTGGGTGCTGTATGAACTTGTGCAGCAGAGTGGAGTAAGCAGAAGTGAATGAGTTTAAGACCTCCTTCAAAGTTCCAAACAAGGGTGCTTTTTTTCCCCTTGAGTCGAAAGAATTCCTTTTTCTTAGAATATATTGCTTTACCATCCCACCTCCTTTTAAGTCCTTGGGGTAATCCACTGAGTCAGTCTTCTCCATGGTGTGACTGGACTGAAACCATGCTCTGCCTTTCAGGGAGAGGATTGAGCTCCCACTGACCAAGGCTATCTCAGGGCAGCGTGGTTATGGTGGACACCAAGTGTGGAGCTTAGCCTGTTGCAGAGTTGCGTGGGGATCTCTGTGCCTTGAGATCCTGATTAATATTGGAAATAGCTGAAGTAACTGATGCAAAACATCCTGTGAACGGTGTGGAGGCCAAATTTGCTATAGTGCATAGTTCTGAGGGCGTCTGTTGACTGGAAAGGATTATTCAAAACAGCAACGTGTGTGTATGGTGTGGGGTGTAATGCAGAGGAAAACACCAACTCCTGTGGCATCCAGCCCCTTCCTGTCTGCTGGTGCTGAGGAGGTCTGACCCTTGGCATGTGCTGCAGTCCCTTTGTGCCTGCAGAAGTCTGGCAGGGGACGATAGGAAGGAGAAGTGCGGCTTTCCTTTAAAAACAAAGTGGAGGACAGGAAGGAACAGCTGGTCTGTAAGCAGCTGTCTACTGATGCAAGTGTATTTTCCATTAAGACACACTTGGGAACGATGTACCCACACTAAGGGAAGATCTGATGCTGTAGTTTATGTACATGCTTTGGGGCTGAAAAAGTGTCCTTATCCTGTCTCTATAGCACTTCGGGAGCTCCCTCATTCAGGCTCCTGCATGCTGCCAAAATATGAATGTATTTCCAGGGACATGGGACAGATTCAAGTTCTTAATTCCTCCTGAAAACACATCCTCTGAACCATCTCCTTGGGCACGCATAGAAAGAACCACGTTTTTGTTTCTTCTTTTAACATTTAAGCGTAACCCTGTGCTGCAGTTCATGAAGTCAAAGCTGTGAATCCTCATTCCCCTGAGGTTTTCTACTAGCTGTCTTTGGCTCTGGGATAATATGTCAGGAAAACTCTCTGGATTTATGAAACCACAGCCTGGCTGGATTATGCTAGCAGTATATTTGGAAATGCAATTGGTCTCTTGAAACCAAAAATAACAGTGCGCTATTTTTCATAGGGCTCTCATACTGCTGATACAGCTAATGATTAGAGAAGATTTGGAAAGAGTTATAGCAAATCATAAAAATAAATCTGAACTGAGGTAATAATTCAAGAGGAACCTTTGGTAAGTCTAGGCACGTCATGTTTTCCTGATTAGAAGTCACTCAGCCTGCATACTTTCTATAGTCAGTTAATTCTGTACGGCCCGCATGTCCTGTATCCAGTATAACCAAACTGAAGCTTTATTTTTGAAGGGATTAAATTTTGTAAGCACTCTGCCCAGTCTACTTTTACAGTTAGTGACAGCTGTAGTTGAGTTTTGAAAGATGGATTAGTCTTCTTCACTTGGCTCTGTGCCCCAGCACAGCTCACCTGCAGTACAGATGAACGTGGCTCTGCTGGGTATTGCCATGGACATTGCAGGAGCCCTGGGGAATCCATGCAGCACAGCGGGCTTAGTGCTTGGGCTGGAGTTACTATGGTGGTATTTTGGTTGCAGACATGTTCCCGTGGTGCCTCAAACACCAGTCAGAAATCTGCTAGGTGAATGAGAAGATTAATGCTCAAACTGGGGATAGGAGAGTCTACAGAGGGGATTGGTTTCTAAAAGAAACAAGTTTTGATCTTGATCATCCTGCTACCAGCAATGGGTCTGAACACGAAGGAGTGCGAAGCAGGAGCCCCCATGAATTACTGCTGTGTTTGTCTTTGGAATTGCTGGCCATGGAGGGGGTGTGGGATGTGCGTGTTGATGGTTAATGGTGTGAAGGTCCATAGCTGATACTGGCAGCCAGGGTCTTTAGCTTATGCAAATGGCCAATGCATTATTAGTGAAGCACTGTTCAATTTTTAATGTAGTACATGGAAGCATAGTGATATTACTGCCATTATTTAATTAGAAAGTTGTCTGGGCAACCATTGCAATCCTACTTTGAATTTTTGCATGTTAATAACTGCTTTATACGAAGTTGGGAGTGCCCAGTTTTAATAACATCACATGTGTAAATACTGTTGTCTTCAGATTGCTGAGACCTTTCAGCAATACTGAGGGGAGGGAAGCAGTCTGTATACAAATGTTTAAACTTCATTCTGACCTTGTAAATCCTGTTTCCTCCCCAAGTGCAAATCTGGTGCAATGCAAACAGCAGTGCTTCAAAAATAACCCTAATTAGCAATTAGCTGCCATAAATCAAGCTTGGATGGGTGTGTTCAGTGCTGTTGAATTTGATACTATATTATGGCACAAGTTGTGTAATAGACATTTAACTGTTTCAGCTTGTAACGCTGCTTTTCTCACATTAAGTAAAATACCTAAATGTCATGTGAATTTCAGCAGCAATGTAGTGGATCGTACGTACACTTCTGGTATAGTGCAGACTTGCTTTCTGCATAAGGAGAACAGATAATCTTAAATAATTATGTGCTGCTGAGGTATTGATGTCTTTATTCAATATTAATAAATATAAAGATTCAGCCATTCTGAATCCTTCTCAACTGTGTCAGGTTTAAATATAATGATTTCTGATGGCAGCCAGAAAAAGCTAGAGACGTGAGGGGGATCTGGGGGCTAACTGGGCTTGTAAAAAGGCAAGTGATATTTCAGTGATATTCTAACCAGAATGATGAGAAGTGCATTTTTGTGGCCCTGGATACATGAGTTTTCTAAGATCCTTTAAGAGTAACTGGGAACTATTCAGCATTTTCTAATGTCCCATGCTGTTTGTAGGTATTGGAGAAGCAATTCTTCTCCGAAAACAAGGATCAGTGCTGCTGGTTTCAAGTGTGGGAAGATGACAGTAGTCAGCAGACCAAGCACTGAAACACCTCGTTAGCAGGAGATTTAAAAAGATGCTTTTAAATTCAACATTTCCAGAACTGGCTTTTAGTTTTCCACAGCAGTGAAGGTTTAATGCCCCTTGCCCAGCTGTGGGGCTCTGGCGCTGACCCCAGTGGTGTGTGGGGTCTGTAAGGAAGCCCAGAACTGCTCCCGGCCCCAGAGCCCCTTCCACAGGGCCCTGCCCTACAGCTGCCGCCTCCGAGGAGGGGCTGGGGGTGAGCCCACAGTGGTGCTGTGACTAATGGACACTGCACCGGGAGATTTTCATTCCTGTGATACTGATTTAAGGGTGGAGCTTTTTGTTTTCCGTGGTTTCCTTTTGTTTTTGTTTTCTTCTGGCTAGTTGGGACATTCATTGCACCAAGGGAGTGCTTATCTTCTCCCTTTGAATATGCCTTTGAAACTCTATATCGCTGTTAAATCAATGTTTTGATAATACAAATTTGGATTTTGGGGGAGTTTGGTGTAAGTTTTGTCAAATTGAAATGTCAGTATAATCTCTAAATAGTAAATACTGTTGAATCAATATTTTTCAAAGCAGTGATATTAATAAAACTTTGTATTTTGCATATATATATTACTCATTATTTCTGTTTTGTTTGGTCCTCCTTTAAGCTAGATAAATACTGCTATTAGGCCTCTGGGTCAGGTGCTGAAATTAGGAGTCTTTTCCATCGATTCCCAATCCCACAGCTCAGTTAAAAGATTACATTGACTGGATTTATCTTTATTTAAATTTGCCACAATGTGAGCAGTGTGGCCTGGTGTTATGTTCAGGTCCTCTAAAGTGGCCATAATTCATCTTCTAACTTGGTCAGACAGTTTGCTTTCTTTTGGTTAAAAAAAGTCAATATTATATTATTGTACAGGAAAAAAATGAGATTAGTGTCTCTTACACCTCAGTGTCTTTGAAAGAGAATGTAATTATTGGCACTAATTTAGATGGTGGATCCCTAATTTATCACTGTGTTCTCAGTGTACTTTATCTAGTTCCTTTCTTGATTTTTATCCATGCCTTACAGAATTATAATGCTGTTCTTACAGGTCATCCCCCTTCGGTTTCCGGAAGGATTGTGCCTTGCTGAAGTTGTTTTGGGGCAAGAATGATATTGTTGTATTGAAGGGGCAGAGAAAAGCAGGTGCCTGAGGTCTGATTTTGTTTGTAGTTGCAACTCTTGGTGACTTTGTTCTACTGGGTGAGGAAAAGCATTGCCCTGTGTAAGATCAAGTAGCAACAGTGACATTTTCTTTTTGTGACTGAATGAGCTTTGGGGGAGTAGCAAAAAATAGAGCTGCACTTGCAAGGAAATCCAATTAAAAAAATTCTAATTCTACATGTACAAGAGGGAAGGCTCTCTTTTGGGATGAAATGAGAAATCAGAGTAACTAACAGGTGATGATTTAAGCCACGTGCAGAGAGTGTGTGTGGCTTTTAATCTGAAATAAGTGCTTCCTCTGGGTCTGTTGCTAAATCTTCTGTTCTTATCATACTTTATTGTTTCTGCTGAGCTTCCCTGGATGGCCTCCCTCTGCTGAGGCCTCCTGTGACTTTCGGGACAGGCAGTTGCTTTTAGGAGAAGCTGCTGGTGAGCTGGTGCAGGAAGTGTCTGTGGTACTCACCCCACAGCACTGCCCACTCTGCAGGGCACCAGGGTTGTGCCTTTGTGGGTTCTTGCCACCCCACTGCAACACTTACCCTCTCTTGAACTCTTCCATATATTACAGGATAGGTTTGACTGAATTCCTAAGTGAAATTTTATTCTCTACAATAACTGAGTTTTAGGATTTACACCAAAGAAAGATGAGTGTTGTCTTTCTCTGCGTGTGTAGTGGGTTAGTTCGCATTT
>VYZQ01011403.1:0-20472 GCA_013400655.1 Mystacornis crossleyi
GAGGGAGGGAGGGAGGAGGAGAGGGCACCTCGCCCGAGCTGCTCCGGTCTGCGCTCCCCGTGAGCGGTGGGGTCAGGACCGGGGCGAGCAAAGGGAGGATGCTCTGCAGAGGTGGGAAAGACGCCGAAGCCGTAACACCGTGCTTCCTCCCCAGGCTCTGAGGAGGAGGAGGAGTGGGAGGGGAGTTCCAAAGCCACTTTGGGCGCTGCGCCGCTACGTGCTATAGTCTGTGCGGAGCATCCTCCTCGCAGCCTGAACGCCGGGTGCTCTCCCCGCTCCCCCGTGGGTGATTCCCCCCTTCCCCGGATACTTCTCCTGCCTCCGCAGCCGCTCCCCGGGCGAGACGGCGGCCAGGTGAGCGGGACCGGGCAGCGGAGCTGGGGCACCGCGGCGTGCGGGGCCGGGCTGGGCTGCACCCGGGGCTCCCCTCCGGCTGCCCGGGCTGGTGCTCGATGCCGGCAGCTGCGGGACGGCTCCCGCGTTGGAGTCTCAGCGGGTCTGGGATGGAGCCGGGGCTCCCCGGCTGCCTCGGCCGGTGCTGGGCGCTGCGTGTCCCGGGCGGGGGGTGTGTGATGCGCGCCGGGGGGAGGCAGCTGGGAGAGAAGCATCTCTTCAGCTGCGATGTAACTTGTATTTCGGAGCGCAGTTACCGGCAGTGTGGTGGCTAACAGTGACTTATCGGTTCCCCAAGAGGCCACGGGGGCTGCCCGGCCGGGGATATACGTCGTGCCGGCAGTGCCTGCGGTGTTCGCGCTTCCCAGAGCGCCTGTAGCGAGCTGCTCGGGTTGGGCGGGCTCCGGGAGAGTGGCTGTGTGAGTGTCACTCACAAATCAAGTACTGGTCCTGGAGTTAAATCTATCACTGCCATGGCGTATGTGCGCGAAATTAATTTAGTGCCCCCGTTACTCCAGTGATGAGGGTGTTGATAGCAAAGGGTGAAGCTTGCTCCCTAAATAGCACTCGTTTTTCTCTGAAAAGTGTTTATAATTTCAGCTGCCGATTTATAGCTCCTGAAATACTTTTATTTCCCAGAGCAGTTGGTTTCCCACCACTGGCACTTTCACCTTTTTAAGCGGGAGGATTTACTTTCTTTAAAACAGAGCTGTAACAATACGCGCTCCTTTCAGCGAGGCACGTGTCATCTCCTGACCCCAGCAACTTCACTTTGACAAAAGAAAAGCTGGAAATAATCACTTAAGAGATGCGACTTTGCCTGTTTCAACAAGTTGCTTTGTTCTCTGCTCGAGTAATTTCCTCCAAGGCGCGTGGTCATTGTCGTTAGCAGAGGATGTGGTGATACGTGTGATGTTAAACCTGCAGTCACCGGGGATTAATGCACGGGCATGACATCACCGACAGCCAATGAGGGGATGGGTTTGGACACGTACTGACCCAAACTGTCTCCCAAACTGGTGATCCTGCCGTGCTCCTGAGGAGTAACGCCAGTTCCTGCAAACGCCGTGGTTTCCTAGCACGGTGTCACTGTGTTTCTCAGCCTTGTGTCCTCCTCTGAGATAGTCACAATCCATTCAGCAGCCACACGTGTGTGGTTAGTCTGGTTGGTCAAAGGTTTCACTTCTTGGGAAGAGATTATTGCAAATGGGCATATCAGTGCCCTGGCACAGAGAGAGCTGACGTGACTGAGCTGGTTGCCGGCAGAGCGTAAACAGCCAAAGAGTTCTCAGCCCTTGCGGCAGGAGAACTGCCCGAGCAGCGCGTTTGAGCGCGCAGTGCTTTCACCTGTAGTAAATCGCTTTCCTTTGCCTGGTTGCTCGGAGTAGAGCTGCTCCCGTGGAGGTGGGCACAGACTCCGTGCCAGGGGAGTGACGAGGGACTGTGACCACCGCACAGCCAGGTGGATGCTGCCGTGGCTGGTGAGGCAGGAAAGTGCCTTGGCCTGCTGTGCCAATGGCTCCTGCTGTGCTGGCACCCTCACCTTGGTGCCTCCGTGCTGCCAAGGTCCAGCAGGTCTGAAGCCTTTGGTCTCAGTTCCTGTCACTTTGCTCTAGGGTTACTCAAAAACTCAGGTTGGCTTTTGGAGAATCACAACAGATGTTGCCTTGCATGGTCTGGGTCCTGAAATGTGCATTTCAGAGTTCAGGCTGCCTCTTCTGTCTAATGTTTCCTTAACCTTCATCATTTGCTGCAGACTCATCCAATTCCCCTGCAGGTCTGGAAGGGCTTCCCCATAGGCTGTTGCAAAACCCTTTTTGTCACTATCACAAATATTTGCACTCAAATCACTTATATTTCTGTTTGCTAGAATTCTCAGTGTTAAAACATAGATGTTTGGGTCCAGACTTCATTCCTGAAGTCTTTCAATATTTTTGGTTGTGATTTATATGTAAGTACACACACAGAGTCCCTTATCAGTGCCATTGCATCGATAGCCCCTTGCACTGAGGGACCCACACAGAATATTAGCAATATGACTGACGTGCCTCAGAGCTGTGTGTGAGATCCTTATGCCCTCATTGCCAATAAGACGTGACAGGATACATCTAATGAATTACCTTTAAATTAGAAAGCAGTAAACAAGCCATTATTGGATTAGAGGAATATTAAAATTAGAAGAACGCTACTGTCTTTTGATATCCTGTGGCACATTTTTACCAGCTAGGAAATGGCATGGGGAGCTGCAGAGAGAGAGAGAAGGTCTCTAGAGAACTGTAGTGATTTTCATCTGTGTGAAATAGATTTGTTTTTAAATGCTATTGCTTAGTGTCTTATGTTTAGATGATGCTGTAGCAGATTTTTTTTCCCTTCTAGTTTCATATTGGTGTTTAATATATTTGTCTGAGTGACTTCAGTGCTTGTGGAAGGTAAAGGTTTGATGTACTCTGATAGCTAAAAGCTCCCAATTATTGAAGAAAAACATAGGCCAAAGGAAAGAAGAGTTGGTGATAGATTTTAGTCCAATAGTGAAGAGCTTTCTGCCTTGCCAGGATGCAGAGATTGTCTGCATTCATACCACTTGTTCCATGGCCCTTTTCCTCAGCTGCTCAGAGGGCTGCTCCAGCTCTGGTGATTGTGGAATATTATGTAAATTGCAGGAAAGGACTCACATTGACCGCCCTGAGATTTATATAAATTAATGAGAATCCACCAGTTCTCCTGGTCATACAGCTCAGGTGCAGGCATTACCTGGTGTTGCCTTCCCGATGTGACTGCTCTGGATTGGATCTGAATGGGCAACTGGTTGGTGGTATTTGGGAGAAACCCCTGATCTCCTCATGCCAATCTTTTATTAATTGGAGGCCAGCACCTGCTGTCCTCTCTCAGGCAAAGCTTCCCAATTAAGGACTGGGCTGAGAGTGAAAAGGACAGAATTTGGCCAGTACTCCTCAAGTGTTAGAAAAAAATGTACATGGAGAAGTAAACAGTAAAATATTTGATGGAAAGCAATTAATTCTCAGGCTTGTGTAAAATGAAGTTTCTTATGAAATCTTGAAATCATTGTGGTTTTGTAATGTCACCTACCTCTGCTGGCCACTGAAAAAAATGAGCTCTTAATCTAGAAGTAAACTTGAATTTGTGGGTGCAAAAATTGTTTTGTTTGGACTACTAATATTTTATAACTCTCTAAGACCAATCTTTTATTCTTTTAAACTCATTATCAATATGAATATGGAGCAGCAAGATGCCTTTGAGTCCTAAGCCTCATTCCAGTCCCCAGAGGAAAATCTTGAGCATAATGTTTTGTCCTGGATTTTGGAAGCTCACTCAGAATAAAGATCTCTCCTATATAAATACTTTTCATCCAAGGTATTGGATTTTCCTTGTCTCAGTCTCAGAGTTTATGGCCCTGGGACTCCTTTTCTCAAGGTCTAGTAGAACTCCTTCAGCACCTCTTTTCCTCTTTGAAAATGTAATAACCATCACGCAAGCGGCTGCTTTGAAGCCGGTGCCAGCCCTGCAGATCAGGAGATCACAGCACACTTTCACCTGGGGTCAGGCAGCTCGAGTTGAGCTGCTTTGCAGTGCCAGAGCATCCTGAGTACTTGCAAGGACGGGGATTTCTATCGGACTGTGGCACTGAAGCCTCTTTGCTATTCTGAAGAGGCTTGTAAGGAGTAACAAAGGACTGTGGATTTCACCCATTTTGCTCTATTTTGTATTTTCCAGCAGTTATTTTGGAAAGGCTGTGAGCTGAAAGGCTGATTTTCTCAGACTTGGTACAACTATGCCAGAGTGAAGCTCAAATGAGGGAAGGTAATAATGCATGGTACCTCCCCGACTCCAAAGGTGACCTGTTGTTTTTATTCCCCTTTCTGTTGTGTTTCAATATCAGTTACACTTTACAGGGAGCATCTGTGGAATAAAAACTCTGGTGGGGTCAGGTTTTTCTCCTAGAAGGATATTCTCTCTGCACAGCATCAGTACAAGTTTTCTTCCGCCTTCCACAGCAGTTGGGCTACACGTGCTGTGAGGTATAACAAGGATAAATATATTAAGGGGCAGCAGTCCCACCCTTGGTGTTACAGGATGGTAAAAGATGGTTAAAGAATTTACTCCCCAACCCTTGGTGCAGAGCTCCTGCCCCTTTCTGTTCTCCAGCCCCTTGCCAAGCACGGCTCACTCGTGCTACACCGCTTCCATGAAGAACATGGAATCAGCTTGGACTTACTGATTCTTACTGGGTACTTTTCCTTATGGAGGAGAGAGCAGAACTCAGGTGCTTTAGCTCTTAAAGCATTTGTAAGCTTTTTTCTGAGCCTGCAAGAGGCTGCTAACTGCTAAAACAGAATCATTTGAGTAATGCCTAGACATGGATAAACCAATTAAGAGAAGTTTTTCTGCTTTTTAAAACAAATTGCAAATTTCAGGTTTGTATTTGCATAATTCGGGTTATTAATTCATGTGTTTGCATTTCCTAAACTGTGTGCCAAATTCCCACTTGGCGCAAGTTTCAGAGTGTTGATCTCAGTGTAAAGGGGAAAAGGTGGAAATTGAACTGTTGTAGGAAGCACTAAATGGTTAGTGATTTTTCTTTTCAAAATTAAAGGAGGTTCTTTTTTTTTTTCCCCGGGTCAATTCAGTGTCACCTTAAATATTCAGTAAGAAGTTCAGAAATTCTTAATTGGTAGGGTACACAATCTCTCCTTTGTGCATCTCTGGGATTTGTATATATTGCAAGTTAATACAACTTCCAGCGTTCATTCTGTGCCTGTGTAATTAAGGAATGACTGTGCCTCGATGTCATTTGCTGTGTTACTTGGGTTCCAGTGGTGAGGATGATGGTATTTTATGTTGTTGAACACAAACAGGAGCATCCCTGCATGAGTGAATCTGTTTGAAGGACCAGGCTGTGGCTGCTTTAGTCTGGAGAGCAGTTACCCTCGGATTTTCTTGCTGCTTCCATTATTCACTGAGAGTTATGTGTGTTTATGATAGTCTGATCAGCAAACACAAGTGTGTTGCAGATGCAGATATACTGTGAAGTGCAGCGGTTTACATTAATGGGAAGGATTTATCTTGTTGCAGTGTTGAATTTATGATGCCAGGCTGTGATATTTCCCTGTTTCAAAAATGTTATATTGCAGCGGGCTGATATCAGGGTGATAAAATAAATGTTTCTTTTTTAATTCAAGCCCCTGTAAGATGCTAATAATGTTGGAGACAGGAAGAGAAATGCCATGTTTCAGAATTTAATATAATGTATCCATATTACAATTTCCTGGCAAAATTAACTTAGCTTGGACTCCTAAATGAAACTTCTTGTTATATTTAAACTATTAAACAGGTGTGGTCGAGTTCTTTAATGGAAGTATGGTTCTCTGACAGAAGCAGGGGAGTTATAGTGCCCTGCTTAAATCAGTCTTTGGGACTCTGTTCCCTATAATTTACAAGGGCTTGTAGTGACAGGAGAAGGGGGAATGGCTTTAAATTGAAAGAGAACAGGCCCAGACTGGATATTGGGATGAAATTCTTCACAGTGAAGGTGCTGAGGCCCTGGCACATATTGCCCAGAGAAGCTGTGGCTGCCCCATCCCTGGAAGTGTTTAAGGCCAGGTTGGATGGAACTTCAAGCCACCTGGTCTAGTGGAAGGTGTGTGTCCCTGCCCAGGGCAGGAGGAGGGATTTGGAACTCTAAGATCCCTTTCAGCCCATACCATTCTACGATTCTCAGATAACTCTGAAAAGAAAATAAAGAAGCTCTGGTTGCTGGTGATGGTCTCTTCACTGGGCATTCGGGAAGGCCGAGTTTCATGCTGGTTTCCTTCCAATTTCCTGGCAAATGCTCAGCAAGACAGCGTTACTAGGGAGGAAGGAGGGGTCTCTTCCCCTTTGCTGTTATCTCCTCCTCTGGTCAATGCCAGGGTCTGTGGCAACGCCAGGGCTGTACTCAGGATCCATTTGCTTTATTCCTAGGAAAGGTTACAGTGTGAAGGAGTTCTTCATAATCTTAATGACAGAAGGTGTTGTGGTTGCTCTGCTCTGGGGCTGCAGGCTGCTTCCTCCCCAAGGAAAACTGGGATGCAACTGGAATTGGCCCAGCGTGGATCCAGGCAGGTGTAAAAGCCTGATCCTTGCTGTCTGCTGGGCTTATGTTGACTGTGTTACAGTTTGTGCTGAGTGCTGCTGGTTTAATGGCTCTGAAGCACCATGTTTAGAAGTCAAGTGCTATGAAATTTGCCCCAAACACAGGTCTACAGCAGTGAATGCACCTGCACATAAAACAGGCCATTGAATCTCAAAAAAAGATTAGTCATTTTGGGGAACGTAGAGAGATTGTCGTGTGTGTGTGTTCCTGTTGCATTACTCAGTTAAACAGTGCCTCTGAACCTCTGAGTTAATATCCATTATTTGGAAGCACATCACAGAGTAATTGAAATTGGGTTATTTAACTGCAAAATGCTATTGGAGTAACAGTTTAACTGTGGAAATACCTGCCAGTTATGTGGTGCATGGGCTTAACTGGGGCTGAAGGAGGAAAAAGCAAAATAATTATTTTAGTACTAAACTATCCCCCTATTTTTGGTGTGCTGATGAAAAGATTAATTCTGCTTTTGTTTAATAATAGATCTGTTTCTGTTCAGGGACCACTTAAAAAACAAAAATTTGTTAGATCAAATACCTTTTAAAAACCTGTGCTGATTGTCTTAAGAGAGTAGCAGGTAAAAAGGATTATCCCTCCTTTTCTACACTGAATTGTCACGGAGAGATGGATCTGGGGTGAAGTGAGACAGCTTCTGTCAGAATGAGTGTAACCTTCCACCTGAGAATGACACTTCGTTAAGTGTTGGAAATTAATTGGTATATTGAGCTTATCCACACACTTAAGAGCTTTTCCCTCCAGAGCATTTCCTCCTTGCAACGTGTCTAAGGTATTTTTGTGACATATATTTCAGTTTAACAATAGAAGAGTAGTCACAGAAGCTGTAAACATTTAAGAATAATTACTGTTTATAACTCTGAAAAAGGGGCAGCCACTTTAAATACAATTACCCTGCCAGTGGATATCATTCACCTGTGAAATGCTCCAGGTGAAGTTTCCTCACTGGTTGCACCCCAGGCTGAGGTGGGTGGTGGTTTTGGGTGGAGGAACAGGGAGCTGCTTCCTCCCTGTGTCTTTGCAGACAGCTCTAGGAAGGAGAAGGAAAACAGATAATTCAAGCAAAACTCCTGGGTTTTGCATGTGTTAAACATTTTTTTTTTCTTGAACATGTTCTTCAGCAATGGATAAGCTGTTACCGCTAAGTCTTGCTTGGAAATATAGTGGAGACAGTCAGCTAATTGTAATTAGCATATTTGGAATATACATAATTGTATTATGGCTAAAGATCTGATCTACCTTCTGTGTTTTTGTCATGTAAGAGGAAAAATAAAGCCTGAATAAAGCCAAATTAGTCTTATTTTAAATTTTTTTATTTTTTTCCCCTACAGAAGAAACATCTTCTGTTACAGTTAATGAGCACTGTTGTCTTTTGTTTAAAGTCTTTGTTACAGAGGCTTTGAGCAAAAGGGCTTTAATAATAAAAAGGCCTTCTTCTCTGAAATGTCTGTATGATAATAGCCTGTATGATTTAAGAATAATGATGTAAAATAATTGTTTTTCAGACAAATAACTTTGTATAACTAATTGTAGGGCAAGTGGAAAATCTGCATCCTCCAAATAAGTGTATTGTGTCTCTTTAAATATCCAAACAATTTTTCCTCCTATTTTTCCACCCTCAAGACAAAAATAATATCAAATCTCATTCAGGTTGTACTTAAATATGACCAAACTGATAATTACATTATTACAGAGAAGGGCAGGATAGCTGGAGGATATGTACAAGGTGCATTAGTACTGCAAATAGAAGCTGATTTACTTATTGATAGTGGAGACACGTTTTAGTCACTTTATAGAATTAACAATTGATCAGCTTGTTAGGTTCTAGTTCTTCATAAGCACAGCATGTTTATTCATTATTGTCATTACATGGTGCAGGCAGCCGAGGTCATGATTAGCAAGGCAAAATCTGAAAAATTTAAACCTCATTAAATATAAGTTCTGCAATGGGCAGTTTCTGAGCAATGCACCAATTCTCACTTCTCTGACATAAATATAACTTATACCTGCCTGGCTAAATTGCATTTCATTAACATTTTTCAAAACCATCAGATCTATTTGTTTTGCCAAATGCCAGCAATTCAGGCTTGTAAAACTGTAATCAGATGGGCAACATAAAAACATTACTTTCAAATTGCCTTGGTCACTGTAAATATCCCCCAATCTGCAGCACCGCAACTGATAAACGAAACACGCTGCTGGAGGAGAATGGAAAGATGTTATTCCAATAAATATATCCATGATTGTTTGTTACTAAGGGTAAGTTATGTTTTCTAAATCAGCATTGACTTAGGCTTGAGCAAACCTGAGAGCAAAAATTCCCACAGAGGCTTCTCCTGCTATATATGACTAATATATTAAAGA
Organism: Mystacornis crossleyi; assembly: GCA_013400655.1. NCBI lineage: Eukaryota > Metazoa > Chordata > Aves > Passeriformes > Timaliidae > Mystacornis > Mystacornis crossleyi. The sequence continues at coordinate 8,921 of VYZQ01011403.1, forward strand.
AGATAAATAGTGATTTTTAAAACTTATTACACAAGAGGAAACCATTTTACAAATCTGAAACTTAAGGTCACCTTGAGAAGAAAAGGACACTTTAGATGACTAGAAAAAGTCTGTTTCCTCCAGAAGCTGAGATTCAAAGTTTACTCTTTTCCCAGTGTCTTTTATAAAGCTTTAGAATCTCAAGTGTAAAACCAGAGTCTGTTTTGATGTGCAAATATTTCAAAACTTTAGTGGATAGGCATTTAGACACTTGCATCTAACCAGTGCTACAGATGAGGTTCCAGTCTCTTAATAAAAAATAAAATGCAGAATAATAACTAATAAATAATAAAAACCAGAATATAAGCTATTCTGCTAGTGGTTTTTATAATATAATTCAGAATTAAGGCTGAACTTTTGAAAACATTTCATTGGACTGTTTTAATAATTTTCTACCTTTTCCTTTTTTATTTCTAAACATTTAAAAAACCCATGATGTATCTTTTAGTGATACTGAACACTATTAAGCTTTTGGTTCATAATTCAAACTTTTAGGAGTATGGAAATGTGCTCAATAGCCTTCTCTTAGGGCTTGCTAATAAAGTTAATGAATTTTTTTTCTGTTAGTCAGTCCTAGCATAGATAATACTGCTCCCTTGTTTGAGCTGTAGCAAATCAGGACAACATTGATTTTCTTTAAGAGATGAATAATGAAAGATCTACATTCTTAAATATGTAGATAAAGATAAGTAACTTAATTAAAAAATTATCAGTGGAAGGTAGTAAGATGAATTAGCTGTTTTAATTTGTTGTATATGTCAATAAGCTGTACCATAACCCGGAGTGTTACATAAAATCCATTTATGATATCTTTTTTTTCAATTTTCAGTGTAATTTCATAGTGTCTTTGGCCGCCAATTCTTTTGGAAATTGCTCATGTCTCGGGCACGTTTAACTCTTGGAGCTATCTGCCCTAACTTCAGCTGTGTAGGCATTGGCTCTGCAGAGGTTTAATGTCCAGAGCAGTGCAGCCTGATGAAAATAGTTCTGTCCTGATCAATAGTGATGTTTACAGGCTCTGTCCTCGGTGCTGAAGTCAGGTTACGGAGCCTGATTGTTTTTCCAGGGACTAGCAAATTCTGCTGTTTGATCACAAGTGCTGTGAATATCTGAGCTGGCAAAAATCCAGGCTAAATTGCTTGCTATTTTTCGACTAGCTTTACAAATTATACATGATGAAAAAAGGGACGTCTCGGGGCCTCCGTCTTTCATCTGATGCTGCTTTTAATATCAAGGAGGCATCATCAGAGTACACAGGGTGGAGGAGGAGCTGTGAGGAGGAGCTGCTCTATTAAGATGTGGTAGCTGGTGCTGTTAAAGGAGGAGACAAACAGCCTTGTGCTGGAAGGGCTCCTCTGTGTCGCACACTCGGGGTTTTTTCGGTCTCACATTAATGGAGCAGGCACCCACCCAAGTCTCACGGGTGGAATCTCTGGTGGGAATAATGATGTTTTAATGACGCACTGTGCCTGGAATAAGGTTTTGACAGTCCTCATGCTTCAATTCTAAGGGACTCCCGAGTCATGCTGGTTTTCAAGCTTGAATCTCAAACCTCAGTGCAGCTACAAATGCATCATTTGACAAGCTCAGCTGAGCTTCTGCTTCAGGCCCTTGGGTCACTGCCTTTCTGTGGCAAATGCATTCTCCAGTGGCTGGGTTGGAGTTTAGTTATTCCTGTCTTTTTTTAGACATCTCTGTTTTACTTCTAGAGTAGGACAGAGATGGTTCACAAAGATCTGCAGATTTTGCCTTCTCCTAACTCGGGGCTGTCCTGTGTGAAGGGACTCAGCTGGGTGATGAGAAAAGGGGCAGCTTGTAGGTGGGGTTGGGGAAACTTTATAAAATATCCCATACCTATAATGGGAAGGGGTTGGGGAAACTTTATAAAACGTCTGGGTAAAGCATTGCTTGGCAGACAGGACATGATTTGAGCAGGATGTCTCTGTAGAGCTCCCACAGGATGGTTTGACAATAAAGTGTGATTTGGGCAGCAAATTTTACTCTTTCTGCTCCACCCAGCAATGCCCTGCCAAACTTCAAAGTGGTGAGGATGCTCTGGTGCTTCAGACTCTACTTTAACTTGTTTTATTCATTTAGTCTTACTTCAGCTCTTGATTAAACATATTTGTGTCCCTGAGATGTGTAACAAACACTGTGCTCTGTTAAGAGTAATGGATGGGAGTCAGTGTTTCTTGTCCAGAACAGGACTATCAGAATCAGAGATGTAAATAAGAGCTGTGGAAAATTATTTACAAACCTGTCAGGTCCAGTCTGTCTGTATTTTTATTACATGGTGCTCAGCAGATCTTTCTTAGAGACTTTTTTTTAAAAAGTCCTGTTCCTTCTGCAAGTTCAGCTGAAATTTACCCACTCACAGCAGAGATTGCTCCTGGTCCTCTGTGCCAGGGGAGCAGCCTCTGGATTTTCCCTTTCTTTCATGGTTTTTGCTCAACGCCGTTCGACACACAGACAGGACCTGGCTGTGGTTCTGCATTGTGGGACATGCACCTCAGGACATGAGTGGGCCAGGGGTCTCTGGTGGGTGAGAGCTCCAGGGGTGCCAAACAACCTCCAGCTGTGTCCAGCCTGTTGGAATGCAGCTTAAGCTGGGTTTGAGCTCCGTATTCAGAGTGCTCTGCTGACTCGCCCTGAGAGAAGAGGAAACTTCAGAAAGCAATATTTTCCAGTTAAGGTGACCGTCATAGGAATATTCCATTATTAAATTAGAAATTGTTCATATTCTTGAAGACTAAATGCTGAGACCTTCAGGTTAAAAAGGCAATAGATTATTTATGCTATGCTGCTACTCTCAGGTGATAAATTGGATGGTGCTATTGCAAGCAGAGGAATAATTAAGGATTCTGGTACAATTGAGAAGTCAAATTAGAAAGGATAAAATCATGGTTGAAGACACCAACTGTCTTTGGCTGGAGAGCAAAAATAATTTAAAATGATAAACCATACTCTCCACTGGCCATTTATTCTGGTTTATGCAGCAGTATCAGTGTTACAAGTGGGTTCTTCTGTCTTTCTGACACACAACTGCTACAAGACACTTTGTACTCACACGTACCTCCTCAAAATCATACAATTTGAATGAAGCTGAACAAATAAATACCCAGGTATTTATTCTGTTTGCCCAAAGCCATCAGCCTAGAAAAAGAAAAAGGACCAGGAAGGTAATACAAGGGTGGTTGCACTGTCTGGAAAATGTCCTTTGGGTTTGGCTCACCAAATAATTTCTGTGAGCAGAGAAGGAAATTTTTGCCATTGTCTGTCAATTTTAAGGGAGGATAGAGGTGGACAGGACATCATCCATGGTTTAAAAATGATGTATTAGACTAAATTGACAGTACATAACTATGTGCAAACATGTGGGATTTGCCTAGTGCAAGGCACAGCTCTAAATCAAAAATCTCTGTCTTCCTTTTTGAATGTGGGGGTATCCTCTGGTGAGTGAAGGTTTGGCTGCCTGCAGCCTCTCTTGCTAATCTTAGCCAAACGTTTGTCATTTGCAAGGAGGCGTTTCAGTTGGTGAGGGGAAAATATAAACCCAGTAAGGAATTTTTACCATTTTTTTAAAAATTAGTGTCGCTGCTTCTCATTTAATTAGTGAGCAGTACTAAAACAGAAGACTTAAATTCCTGCTCTGGTCCTGAGATGTACCACATTTCCAATGAAAGCAGTTTTTAATGTAAACCAGTCCTGTGTCTTTGCTGTCTTGCCTCTTGCCAGGCCACGGAAATGCTGTGTGCAATAACCCTGGAATTTGAACTGTTGTAGTGTCCCGCAGTGGTAGGGAGGAGAGAGAGATGCAGCAGGCAGGAACTGTGCAGAAAGATTGATTCATTTCTTTATTTAACAGCTCTTTTATAGGATAATTTTCTCACAGTTTAATTAGTCGATTGCCTAACCACCCGTCTGGGTGATTGGTCGAACTATATTCAAAATATTTTTCTCTACTTGTACTAAAAACAATTTGCAGGTGTTCACAGTGTACAAAAGAGTACAGATATCTCTCGTGAGAGGGAAAAGTCTCCCACGGGACTAGAAAGAAGCAAGAAAATTCTCACTAGCAGCACATTCTGTATCCATATTTGAACCAATGGTTCAAACACTCCATGGGCCTCTTTAAAAACGTCTCTCACAGTGTAGGAAACTCAGGTGGGAACAGTTAAACTGAGAGTTCCACTTTTGTGTTCCAGTTCATCAATCTTTAAAGAGACACTAGTAGGTCAAATGGGTGCAACACTGATCGATGGACAAGAAGAATCCTTTTTTAAAGTCATCACAATTCACCTCTAATGGGCAATAGAGAAAATAAAATAAAAAGATACAGCCACTAGGGTCCTGGTGGGGGAGAAGTTAATTAGCTGAGCACTCACACACTCTTTAGAGATCTGTCCCTTAGACTCCATAAGGGATTTGCAGTCCATTACTTTTTTTCTGGAGGGCAGGTTCCCTGCAAAGTGACAGTGACAAAACCTGTCTGTCTCCCAGTCTCTTACCAAAGGCTCCTTGTTGTGTAACTGCACCTCAGGAACACCCAGGACATCGCCTGGTCATCAGCTGAAAGGCAAATACCTGCTGGGCAGGAGAGCAGCAGTTGTCTCAGGACCCAGCAATGTGCTCGTGGTTGATCTTACTTGAGTTACATTTGAGTTACAAGCAGGGTACTATTAAAGTCTATGTGGCAGCAGCACATGAGGCTCATTGAGAAGGTATTTGCATGACATTTTTGGTAGGGAAAGCTTCTGGAAAGGTGTATGTGAGCTGAAATCACAAAAGGTGATTGATCTGAGATGTTTCATACCAGTTGCTAATTCAAATATAATTGAAATTTTGAGGTTGGTCTCTATATTGTAGTTAAGTTTGAGTACTGTTTCCCCCAGGACAGAAATTCACAGACTCTTTACTCAAAACATGGCAAAAATGTGTACTGTGGGAATCTGAAAGCCCGGGTTCTGTGAATAGTCAGAAATCGAAGAAATGGAAAACTTGTGCAATCCATTTCCTTTAAAAAAATGTTCAGCAAAAATATCTGAGTGTCTGCCCAAGGTGACTGACAATACTGCTTCTTATTCAGGTGCCAATATCCATAACCTCATACAAACTCAGGAAGCATAACCCAACCTCTGGCAAACAATATCTCACGGCTAAAAGAGAGAACTTAATGTGCCACCACGTTAACTTTTTTTTTCTGTGAATCTTGAGGTGTTTGTTTTTTTTTTTCATAAAATCTCAGTTTCCTGGATGAAAATAATTGGAAAAGATTTTTCTTTTCTGTTTTCTAATTATTTTTAAGAGAGTTAATAGCTCTCTAGCTGTGATGAGAAGCTGATTAAAAGCTGATTGTTGTCTACCCTGAAAATAAACTATCAACTATTTGTTACTTTCAACAGATCTCACATCTTTAAGGCAATCATAATTACCTTCAAGAGAGGCAGGGGAAGTGGGGGAAATCTCATACTTCATTTCCAACCCTGAGCGTTTCAAAGCATAATCAAAATTATAGCACTTACCCTCCCCCTTGCTCTTCCCATCAATCATGCACATGGTTACATGATCATGAAGAGGCTTTTGCATGAATGAAGAACAGAAAAATAAAAATCCATCGTAGGCAGATTAGGAACTGAGAGCCGAAGTTCAGGCTTCTCTGAGCTTTGTGGAAATGAAAATGATTCTTATAAAAAAAAAAAAAAAGGAGACAAAAAAAAACCCCAAATAAAAAAGAAAGTTTCTAGCCTTAGCCATGAAGAGGACGTGGTGTTACTCATTCAAAGGTTGGCTGGGGTCATACTTCAGCCAGAGTCACTGGCTGAGCCTCCTGGATGGAAACATGATGTTCCCTCAGCTGTGAGAGGTGCTGGAAGGAGGACCCTCTGACAATTCAGATGCTTGAGGGGGAATACCGTGTTACTTACTGTTTCTGAAGGGCAGTTATCAGCTTTTTGCAGCTGCTGCTCTCCTGGCCTGGTAGTGCAGCCACAGGAAGATGTCTGGGACCTTTAGAGGTTTGCTCCTTTTCCACTGCAACAGTGCCAGAGCTCTGTGTGGCTTCCTCGTGCCTGTGAAGGGAGGAAAACAGCATCCAGAAGATGATGAACCTTTCATGGGAGACGTTTCTCATGACTGATCAATAGGTACCTCAGGCGGGGTCTCTTCCCCTGCCTCCCAGCCCTTTTTTGGGGGTTCACACATGGCCTACTCTCCAGCAGGACAACTTTCCAGAGGAGGAAGGGAGAGGGGCTGTGCAAGCAAGAAACATAGAAGGCTGAGATTGGGCAGGGAAGAAGGCATGAACGATTGGGCAGGAAGAGGAAAGGAAAGAAAGGACGGAAGAAATTCTCTCTGGATGTGAGGTGCAAAACGTAATTTATGGGACTTCTGAAATTCTCCTGCATCAGGGAATGCAGTTCCTGTTGCTGCTGGAAATGAAAATAGCTGAGTGTTGCTTTATGTATTCCTAGTGGGATTTGGAATTCTTCTGGTGACAAGGAGAAAGGCAGAGCCTGCTGGAGGCACACAGAGCCAGTGCATGCACAGACAGTGCGGGTGCACTGGGTGGGATGAGTAGGGGTTCCATCCAGCATGAATTGCCAAACCATAGAAAAGCAAATACAAGTCTGAGATTGGTTCTAAATATGCTTTTGCTCTGTTAACAAGAATCAAGACTGAACAAGATTGGGTTCTCCTTTAAATGCAGTTGTTTATTGACCCAAGTCCAAGTCTCCATGCTGTAAAATTGCCTCATTTTTTTCAGTCTGTGATGTGACACTTCTTACTTTTGAGTAACAGTTCCTGAGCTGGTGGGTCAAGAACCCAGTCTTGGAATTCTCCCCTCAGTAGAGCAATGTTTTTCTAAAGTAGCTTGAGGAGCAGTCTCTAATAAGCAAAGAAAGTTTTCTAACATTGAGTAAAAAGCTGATCCCATAGCATCAAAGTCAAGTGACAACACCTGATCAAAAATCTGGGTTATGGCTGTTTGGTCTGTGCTTCCCTCACCCTGTGCATTTTATCCTTCATTATTGAGATTCTGTATGTTAGGGGCAGAATTTTAAACCACCCCAAGCTGACTGTGTTGCTTTTGTTACCAAAATGAGAATACCAAAAATATTACCTTTCAATTTCCTAGCAGTTATCCTGTCCTGCCCCAAGCCTGACAGAGAGCAGAGACAGCACACCACAAAGTACTTTGCTATTGGCTTATGTAGTGGATAACACAGGTACTAAAAAATGTGTGTTCAGCCTGCAATTACACTTCTGGAAATTTAGTGCTGTATTTATGAAATGCTTTTCCTTAGAATCTTTAAATAATTAGCTAATGAGTCCCAAGTGGAACAATTATCCCATATACCCAGACAGTTGGGATTCTTCATCAGCCAACGTGCATCCAGTGCTCATAAAACATGCTTGTGTTCTAAATGCAAAACTGGCTGTTCTGTGCTTGCCTCTTGGAGTGTTTTGGGAATTGAAACAAAAGCAGGGACCAGGTTACATCGGTGACACCGAAATGAACAGGCCCTGTTGCTGTCAGGGCCTGATACAGCTTAGGGGAGCATGAGTGGACATGCAGTCCACTGCCTGTGAGGGAGTGAATCACTGTGAGTGAGGTGTTTTTGGGAATAACAAGAGAATAAAGTATTCTAATGCAGCAGAACGAGAAAGAACCAAGTTTGGTTGCATGAGGACCCTAAGAGCCACCAGAAGGATGTCTAAGTACAACACACCCTGACTCTGCCTGCATGAAAACCCAACGTGTAGGAGGAATTTTCAGTTTGCTTCTGCCGTGATTTTCCTCCAGTAACCTCTGACTTGATTCAGGGCATTGAGGATGACACTGAACAGTGACTGACTAGCCCACATTTATATCCCAGTGGTTTTTTGCACCAGGGTGTAAAGGATATGTAGTCCTATTCCATGCTCTGAGCAAACATGTAATCCAGCCCTGTGGATGGAAAGGGGAGCTTTGACCACCCCACAAGTGTTCATCCAGTTTAAAGAAATCTCCACAAACCAGGCTCCATGAGATTTTGAGCAGTTTGTACCACAAGTTCCCCCCTGCCCCTTAGATACAGAAAGCTTCTCTTCATGCACACACCAATTAATCTTTTCAGGGCACTGAATTTATTTTTATGCTATTGGCAGTAGCTACAGAGAGCCACTTTATATCCTGCTCTTCTTTGAACCAAGCCTCTTCAAGGAGGCAGTTGATATGTCTCCAACAAACTCTCTTTTCTTGACTAAACAAATACAGGTACTTACACCTTTCCTTGCCACTTGCACTTGTTGACTCTTAATTTTCATATTATCTCCCTTGAATTGCCTCTTGCTCTTGTTTTGAACGGCCACCCCTAGTCAGGAATTATCTGCTTCTTGCATGTGAGCCCTGGGCTGGCCACCACACACCCAGAATAGGTCTAGGACCTCCCAGTGCATCATCCAAAGGCACAAATGCACGAGTTTTCCTCCTCCATCCCTTCCATCCATTTCTCCCTCCTCTGAGTGACCTCTGCAAAATAACCCACAAGCTCAGCTGGGTCCCTGGTGAGAGGGAAGCAAGGTGAGTGACCTGCTCTATAGCAGGTCAGTTATCTTTGCCTTCCATGGGAGAAATTAACTTCCTCCATCAGTTCAGGGTAGAGAAAACAGTGTTTTATGGCTCAAGACAGCCTGTGCAACAACTTTAATGCTTTGCTACCTGGCAGGCAAAGTTTACAGTAGGGGAAAATGTGTTTTTGCTGTATCTGAAACATCCTGCTGACGAGATCTCCTTCAAAGACATTTCTCTCTCCGTTTTTTTTTGGTGTGCTGCCTGCTATAGATGAGAGCTGCTCTGCTTCTGGGAGAGCAGCTGGGAGTGGAGCAGGGCCCTGTCTCTGCTCTGTGTCCTCTTTGAACAGGGCTGGAGTCATTCCTGCTCTCCCTTGAACAAAGTGCCTGAAGCCTGCACATCTCTTAAGCAGGGCTTGCACAGGGGAGTGGAGAAGATTTTGAGCTGCAGTGAGGGACTGAAAAAACCTGGATAATCATATGGAAAAATTCTTTCTGATAAAGGTAATTGAAAGAGTTGAAATGCTGGCCTGTAATGAGATCTCCTGTGTTGGCTGTCCACACTGGTAAGTCTGTGCAACCTTTAAAATGAAACCTTGATGGTGATACCTGCCTTTTCAGGAGTTTGGCAGAATGGTTCTTAGCAGGGTGGTGATGAATAATAAATAATGCTGAATGGAGAAAAGGGTCTATTCTTCCTCCATTTGACAGTCAGAATAGCAGCACTTTGCTCTCTGAGCTGTCCTCTTGGACTTGGTGGACTTTATCCTGGAGGGAAGTTGAGAATTCACTTTGTGTTGAGAGAGCAGAGGAAGCAACAGCTTTGATTTCAAACTCCTCCTTACTCTCTGTGGACTTCGGGTTTTCTGGCAGTCAGTCCTCTGTTCCTTGCCCTCAGTCCCTTGCTCAAATTTGTTTCCTGATCCTGTGCACCACTCTTTCTGCTTCTGTGTGAGCTGAGCTCTGCTGGCTCAAATTTGGAGGCCAGACTCTCACTTAAAATGAGTCCAACTGAAAAGCCTTTTTAGCAGATTATCCACCCAAGTCACCATTGTGACTCTGGCACTATTAACTAAGGAAGTCTATGGTGTCTGGGCCAGAAAATTAGGGTGATTTTGGCATGTTTTGCAGGATATCCTCCCCGGACATCTTCTTTACATGCTCACAACAGACAAAAGGCTTGTTCTCTGTTTAAAGGAGGTGATGAGGACAGATATACCCTAGAGAACTCCAAATGCTGCTGAAGACAGACCCAGTTCCACCCAAACCATGGCATAGAGGATGTCTGTCTGTGTGTGCATGGTCTGGCTGCTGGTGTGGTCGATACCTCCTGTTATGTGGATATAACAGCAGTTCAGTTCTCCCTCCTCAGGAGGATGTGGAGTTTATTTCCTCTGGCTCTCATTGGCATTGTTTTCTTTTCCTCCCCACCTTCCCAGCTGCTGTTAAGTGAGATTTTGAAATATTCCTGTGGAAAGAGCTGACATGTGGTGACAGACTGAGCTGCTGCCAGAAGAGACTGATGTCATAAATGGGACATGATGTCATGAAAAACAGTTCAAAAATTGCCCATGAAGTGTGTAGGGAGTCTGCTGGGGTCTGAGAGGGCTGGGCACTGCTGCAGTGCCCCTGTGGTTTTTTGGTTACCTGCCTGGCTGATTTTTGTGCAGTTCAAAGACCCTTCTCATTTCATTTTGCCATGGGGAGCTCGATCTGACCAGACCTCCATTCCTCAGAGATTCCTCTAGGGAAGCAGAAGAGCTGATGTCAACTTTGGGAGTAAAGGGAAGAGGGAATGGACCCGATAAGTTTTATTTTCTCGCACTGTGAGCTTAGCCTTGTGCTACCTGAAGGAAGCCTACAGAAAAGGTGGAGAGGGACTTTTTACAAGCGTGTGAAGTGACAGGACAAGGGGGAATGGATTCAAACTAACAAAGAGTTGGTTTAGATGGGATATTAGGACAAAATCCTCCTACTGTGAGGCCCTGGCACAGGTTGACCAGAGAAGCTGTGTTTTCCCCATCCCTGAAAGTGCCCAAGGCCAGGTTGGATGGAGCTTGGAGGAGCGTGGGATAGTGGAAGGTGTTCCTGCCCATGGCAGGGGATGCAACTGAATGATCTTTAAGGCCCTTTCCAACCCAAACCATTGTGTGATTCTACTACACGGGTCCTTTCTCAGTTTGCACAGTGTCTTCCTACCTGGTGCAACCCTTACTTGGTGTGAGCAAGGACTGGCAGAACCGAAGCCTTTAAAGACCTGACACATCCCTGTGGGATGTGCCAACTGGGAAAACAATCAGAATGTATCAGGAGGTACAAGCTGGAAGGTGCAGTGTTTAAAGTGAGGTTAATTAACTGTTGGAATAACTTTGCCGAGGTGGATTTACCCACACTCAAAGCCTTCAGATCAAGCTGCAGTTACGTGAGCTGATGCAGAGATTTCTGGGTCAGGGTTGAGGGACCAAATCCAGAATGTGAGACGCGTTATTTCCCTGTATCCGCCCATTGCTGGGGCTGATGGGGCACCTGGAGGACACGGCCGTCACTGTGAGGTGAAGGTCAGCATATCCCTGCGGTGCCCCCGCTCCGAGGGCAGGCTGAACAGAGGAACCCTGTGACAGAGACGCGTTAATGTGATTAATGACAGGCGCTAATTGTCATGGTCAGCTGCGCCAGCACAGAGGCGCGCTGCTGCCGGGAGGGCCGGGATCCCTCGGGGCCGGGGTGGCTCCGGCGGGGCGCAGGGAGCGGGGCTGGCGGCGCAGGCGGGCGGGTGAGGTTTGATGAGATTCCCGAGCGCTGCCAGGAGCTGGGAATGGTTCAAGCTCCTCATGGACACAGGCGGGCGGGGCCGGGCCGGGGCGGCGGCGGCGGCGGCGAGCGGCCGCCAGGGGGCAGCACCGCCCCGATGGATCCTCGGGAAGCGTCGGCATCGGCCCGGGCACACCGCAAGGACAACG